>LGRX02002648.1:0-19724 GCA_001247695.2 Cymbomonas tetramitiformis | reverse complement strand
GATGCGGGGCATTGCGTAAAATGAGGTAGCGTTGGGCTACAGCAGTCACTTCTGAAGAAGCACTGCACTCATATCCACACAGACGCTGCGTGAGCTATTAACGTTCCATAATAGCCTCGCTATATATCATATATCATATCGCTTCCAAGCGAACCCTTAAGAGTGGTATTCTAATCGTCCACGCGACGAACGAGAACCTAAGTGTGCAGTGCAGCAAATAGAGATATATTGTATTTTTGTGTGTGCAACAGGTTCGCGGATCGCGTATACATACAGGCGCCGCAGTCGCACATATAAGATATATATCGCATAACTACACTCGCTGCGGAATAAACAGCGGACGAAGTGCGCGGGAGATACCGTCGCTAACACTCACGCTCGCATAATCACCGTCAAAGTATAACAGCGCGAAGAGGTGTGCATACAGCATACAAATCGCATACGTACGCTGCTATCATTCGCAAAATTGCACTATATGCGACATACTGACGCGCAGATGAACAAATTGTCATCAGTGTATGTTCCGTACACGAAATGGCATTCATATCATATGCCATACATACCTGCGACAGAGATATGTTCACTAATTGCAGCGCGCACATCAGCGACTTTGATAAATCGCTACTCACACTAATTTCAGTGCAGTGTACGCATCAAAATCTCGTCATTTTAAATGGTTACAAAAATCACTCGTCTACGCGCGCATGACGATTTTGCTTGACAGGATATACACACACCTGCTAAATTTATCATGATCGGATGACGCGCGATGATGGTATACATATATGCAGCATGCTACTTAAAATCTGTGATGCTTGCACATAAGAGATGATGTTATCCATGCACTGGCAGATTTACATACAAGTTTGCAATCATATGGGTGTGCATCATATGCTGTGTGTGTAGCCACACACACACACAAATAAGTAGATGAAATCAAATAAATATGGACGCTGTGCAATCACATGTCTGTGTACTATATGTTGTGTGTGTAGCTGAATCTGTGATATCACACACACACATGCACACTTGCAGCATATACTATCCATCGCATGCAGAGAGATGTACCATGCATTATTATATCATGCAACTATACCATGCAGCAGATTCCAATGTTCTGATGACCACACAAATACTTTTGATCATCAGCATTATACTTATCAGCAGCACAGTGATCTGTGCACAACATGTGTGTGCAGATCAGCACACACACATATACACTCATTTCACTTACAGCAATCATTAATACACAGTGCATATACTTCTATATCATGCACACATTTTATTCTGAATGATTGCAATGTTGTAAATGTTATATACTTATTATATAGTACAGCTTGATCATGATAACAGCTGTATTAAATAGAGCATAAGCATATTGCAGTGAATGCTAAACTATATTAGAATCCATGTTGCAAAGGGTGCCTGACAGTAATCATAACACCATAATTAGTTTGTCGTGCCCTGGTGGAGCCGAGATGCTCTCCAGGTAACATGTACATTCTATGGTGGATTACTTGAAGGAATGCTCACCTGAGCTTCATGTGAAATTTAACAGCAACTCATATCGTAATGAGATTATCATGGAATTACAACAATCCCTAAACTATATATATCATGTTAGATATAATCAGTACGTGGTATGCTGACAATCTGCATGATAAGCTGTTAGGATATTGTGATATCCAAAAAGATCTTGCAAAGTGTGTGTAAGTAAACACACACACACACAAGTACTAATCAGCAGTACTATACACTGCACAAACACTAGCATTCATTATGTTGACAATACACTGACTCCAAGTGTAATGATCAAGTATTGTATCAATACATAATATATAGATCCCACTTCCAAACACATGTGCGTGGAAGTGTCAGCGATGGCGATACATAAGGGAACAGGATCAAACAACATGCTGAAGGGCTGGATGGAGATATCTCCAGACCCGAAGGCAGTATACAGTGCTCAAATAACAGCTGGTCACTGTTGAGCATTGTCCATGCGTCTCACTCACACACTATCGCTGGAGCAACATCAATATCTACATTGCATTCTAACAGTTGATACAGATGATCACTTCACATGCATGTACCAACTCAGATCAGCAACCATACATGAATTGATAAAAGGTGGTTGTGGACATACATATACACAAACAATGTGTTGTGTAAAAACTGCTTAGATTACATCTAGCAGTGTCCAGATGTATTTGAACATAGAGATATCACTTGATATACTCGTTGTATACATCCAAATATATCTTAGGATCTGACACAACTGTGAATTCATTACAGTTGATATATCTTAAATATCACCAGAGAGTGCATATTCCTCCATGGGTTTCAATCAGTAAAACCCAGAGATGTGATCAACCTTAGATGTTGATACGCAGTATAATTCACTTTTATCCCATGAAATTTGTCATGTGCAATGGTGAAGTGATTTGCAGTACTTCTGTACTTTGCAGTCCACACACACAAAGATATGTATATATATATATATATATACATATAGCCAAAAACGGCCAAAATAGGTAAAATCCGTTTGCGATAGATTTCAAAATTGAAAATCGGACCCTATTTTATTTGATAATATGATTTTATACCTATTGAGGTATGAGAAAATCATAATGACACATGTCATATCTCGTGTAACACCCTAGATATTAGGTGTGTAATATATAGGGGTAAACATATTGGCTGTGACACTAAATCGGTCAAAATGCTGTACGTGTAATCTTTTGCAAATTCGGGATTGATTTTTTTTTGCTATAATGGATATTTATCTATCAAATAACAATCCCTGAAAGACATAACACGTGTAACACCCTGTAACACCCTAATATTTGAATGTGTGTGTCAGGAATATAACGTACCCTCTGAAAATCACCTAACATTCACTTAGGTATTGAATGCAGTTTTGCTTAAAAATCTTGGCAAAATCGTTATACTGCTTATTTTTTACCTGTATTAGGGTTACTGATATCAAGTAACACCCTAATCACCATATTGAGTAACAGGGCCACTATAACCACATATGCCCTAAGATGCCAGTTTTATTTCGAAAAACTTCGTTTTTTGGCATTATTATATCATGCTAAATCATCACAGACATGATAATACTGTGGGCAACAACCCAAAAACTGCAGGGCTACAACCCAAGGACTGTAGGGCTGCAACCCTAAAACTGTATGAGCTACTTTCTATAAGGACTGCAAGCTATGAATATAAGCTATAAGGTATATAAACAACTGACTGCCTATGTATTCACACTTCCTCATGGGGGGAAGAAGGTGGATAGGATTCACACATATCCATTTCATATTCCGATCTGGTGATTTCTGATGGATTGCTTTTGATAAAATCACTGCATCCACAAATAACGTTGAAATCTCTACAACGTTGAATCCACCATCACTAATAAAGTGTAAACTCGGATGGGAAACTATATTCCAATGACTATAAGTTGACTCTTGCTCAGCATTTACATTCTCGAGTAAGTTTGGAATGCTGAACTATATACATAACATATAACCTGATACCATGCTTAATTGCATATCCTGGATCAGAAGATGATAGTTATATAATGTATATATATGTATATATATATATATATCCCACCTGATATACTTTGGCACTATAACCGTACATAAGAGTGAGAAGGACAAGTACATCGCTGTAAGACTGGTTGATATAGTCCCAGTGCTGAAGGCAGAATTTGGCACCCGAATAACAGCTGATAACTGTTGGTGACCACCATGCAAGACCTTCCAAGCGAAACTACTTTGTCCTGAGATGCAAGTGAATTGTTCATAATATGTTGACATCACATAAAAGCATTCTGATAAAAACCCTATATATTCATATGAGATGTCATCACTACAATGACATGGGTTTTTGAATCGTCGAAATAAGTATAACTCCGATGAATTCATTAGTACAGAATAAAGCTGTTGAGATTATTCTCCGGCTGGATTGCAATCATTCACAATCCCTGTACATTCCGGTGACAAAATATTGCACTGGACTGATCACCACATTGGTATAATCTGTGATATATAAGTCACCAGAGAAAGCATTGCAATCAGCACAATGCTGTCTAGACTCACAAAGACGAGTAACATATATTCTCAGATGTAATAAACAGAGGCACAATGTGACCTACGCTAAAATCGCGTATGCTCGGGCACTGTATTGTGACCTGCGCTAAGATCGTGTATGCATGGACACAACATGGCTCGTGCCAATGACGTGGACATATTTTTTGCCACGACATCACATCTGAAATCAATGAATCACTCAGAGAGAAGGTGTTGACATCAGTATACCACCATTATATATATAGTCATGAGGATTTTAAAGAAGACATAGTCTCTCCGATATTGACAAACATGGTACATATATATATATCCATGCTCTCTGATCATATATTGACATCCCACAGCATACGATAATGGTAATAGCAAACCACTTCGCTGCTGGAGGGTAGTGTTGTATTTTATACAGCACATGCATGGGCACTATATGACCCACGTTGATGACGTGAATTCGGGCTGCATCCCAAGAACTGCAATGCACCTTCGGTGCAAGGGGCTGCATCCCGAGAACTGCTATCCAGCTTCATAGTAAGCTATCACGTCATCACATAGAGGTCGGACCTCTGTTGTATTTAAACGGCGCTTGACAACCGCCTAGCAATACACTTCCTTGAGGGGGGAAGATGGTAAGCTAAAAATACAACTAAAAACCAAATAAATAATAAAGACAAATAATAAAATAAAACAATTAAGTTGCATCATCGTTTTTGCTTTGGTAAGCCTGACTATATACAGTCAAACCATGCAGAACTCCATGAAAGTTGACACATACATCAGCCATGACATTCATATGAGCTTGATTTTGAAGACCTAGACATTGTATACATCTGGTCTAGCATGTATCCAGACTAGAATTGTATACTGACACGGTGCAAGCACTATAGCCTCTGCCACCGATGATCATTGGAAAGGGCAACCATTCTTGATACTCCATACATATCATCTGATTGGATCATTAAAGGTGTCAAGATTATTCAATACAATATGCAGGCCACGGCCTGAGTACAACACCTAGAAAGGTCAAAGCCACTGAGCTGACCAATGCAGCATAAATGCTAGCTGCCTTGAAGGCTATACAATAAGCCTATTGCCCTTATGTCTTGATATGTATCCGTGTATTGGCATCTCTTTGAGGTAATTATGCCTACTGAATGAGCCATACCAACCATCTTGTCTTCATCGATCATTACATATCTGATCATATCGCCATTGAGCAATGCCTATTCTGTGAGATTATATATCACGAGGCATTTCATTAGTGCACAATAAACAATTGAAGTGCAACAAAGATCATCAGCTCTACATCATACCAAAAGGTTGAGTTGTTGTCAATTGAATTTTTTAGACACCATTTCTCAGAGGTCTATTCATCATAAAAGACAGAGTCTGTGCAATCATGGCTATTCAGCCTCCGACATAGCTGCATAGCTATTTAGCTTATGACCCAACCGTTGTTAAGCAGCCTCTACGCTATATGGCTGAAAAGTGGCAAGCAATCTCTTCGGTCATTCTTGGGCATAGAGCAATCAAGCACAGCCAATCCAGGATGTTTATCCCAAAATTCTCTACGAATTATTCATATTTTCTATGTGTCATATGAAACAACCAATATACCATCCTATGATGAAAGTCATCTCCTTCAGTGGTGATTTTGCATAGTGACTTTCTTGCTGTTTATTTTCTTCTCATGCTGCAGGCCTGCTGCATCCCTGTGTGATTCGTCCTAGATGAAAGAACAAGACAAGTTGAAGCCAGTTTTGCTTTTGGATGAAGAAAGCTCAGAAGAAGAAGTTACCAGCAAGTTTCGTAGCCGGTACAACGTTCCGGATGAAAAAGTAGCAAAGAGGCGCTTGCAGAATAAGAAAAACGCTGAGCGTGATGCCAAAAGACGTAAGAAACAATGTCCAGAGTGGATGTTGGACAGTCAATGGTAGCTTTAGCTAGAAAAGTACATTAGATTCAGATTCTGAACATTTTAGTGGACTTGAATGCACTCAAATTTGTACTAAGTTGCAATTGTCCAAAGTTTTATTCTGACATCACTATTTATTTGTGGAATAGCATACAATGGTATAAGCCATCCACATATAGATTGACACCATATTTGTAATTTCATAACATTTTGGCACATAAGACAAGCATGCTTCATTAAGAAATGAAAACTCTTTGAAAGTTCATTCTGGAATGTTTAGAAATTTGTTGCCTCATCCATTAGGCCACGAAGTCTTGGAAAACCCGCAATCTGCATACGGTCTCCAAGCACAGTTCATCCTCATTCTGGAAAGTGACAGAAATTTTATAGTCATAAAACAAGTCACAACTCTATCGGATTGAAATGACACATTCACCATTCATACTTCTTTATCATAACAAGTCTCTGAATAGTGTTTGCCCAAAAGTAAAATGGGCACTATTGAGATAAGTGATCATGTGCTGGAGAATATACACATATCACTAGGCAATGCCATGTTCTATTCATAATGAAATGACATGTCAGCCATCCATCAACTACGAAAATATAACTCGTAGTAAGTTGTCGTCATTAAGACACTTCTTGATTGACTCTCCATTAGCTTCGATACCAAAGTTAACTTCGGTACCATCACTGATTTCTTTGTTCATCATGACAATCATTTTCCAGAACCATTGTCTAAAATTGGGTACACTATATTGACCCTAAACTGACAAAGTATGTGGGCTGCAACCCAACGACTGCATTTGACATCATCTGGCATTTGCCACATTCAAAAACGTCAGGCATATTGCCAATATGACGTAGAGAGAATCAATGTTCAGATTGACATTGTTACCTCTAAAGCATTCAATGAGTAATCTCAGTCTGATTCTCTATCAAATCATTTTTCACATAACATAATGATTGAATAACATCCTCCATCACCATCTGATTGGTTTGATACATCTCTTTTTGCGAGGGGGAGGAAGAGTATAGATTCATTCATTTTCATACAGCTGCCACACCTTACATCATTGTGATTTTGCTTGGAAAATTAAAGATCTTATCAAAAGTTCCAGCATCTGTGTATAGCAGCCATAAAATTGATGACACGGTACATCATGCCGATTGAAACATCAAATGAAGTCTTATTTGACTTACTAACACATGAAGTTCATTATGAAGAAATCATAGATGCATATTTCTCCGGCTCTATCATATTATATGAAGGGCACTGATACTGGAGAACGATGGTTTTTCAAAGGTGAATAAGCTATATTGTAAGCTTACGATCATCACTTTGACGTCAACAGCCTGAGATGCTGATTGTCGAAATTCAAGAGTTGAAGGATTCGTTGAATCAACCTTGATACATGTGTTTTGATTGATAAATTGTTGATCCATGGTTTTTCCCCAAATCTAGAAAAGCTGGCACACAAGTTGTTGCCAATGTCTTGAGGAAAGCATCTGAGCAAAGAATTGCTAGTTGTGCCATCAGGCATCGAATTCCATGAACAGCAAAGCCGAGTGAGTAAATCAGCCACTCTAGCTAATTGCCCGTCATTCCTTCCAGGTTCATGACAAGAGACAATTCATCAAAGTCATACATCAATGCATAAGTCACATGCATGGTTGCACAGTTTGTATCCGAATGCAACCCCATCAAGGTTAAGCATCTTGACAGTAACTATGGCCAACCAAAAGCCTTCCTGTCTTCGGATATCCTGAGTATTCTCATTTCCAGTTCCATTATGGACTAGGAAGCATCATGACTGTGCCTCGCCAGGACACTAATCCTCAAAGCCGCACACTTGAGGCGAGCCTTATGAGACAGTGACCTTTGGCTTGTGGGGCGTCAACCCCTTATCAAATCCTTAACACATGTTGACACCTGATAAATTTATCATGATGCAACTTAAGTGGGATTATAAGTTCCACATAATCATATTGTCTACGTATGCTGAAGGCATAACTACCGCATATGGTTACAATAGGTCGCAGCTTCTATAACATTGTGGCTTCTGAGTCAAAAGCTGATAGCCGATGACTTTTGCCAATAATTGCCGACCAAATAATAATCAGGCCGTGGAAACATGTACCCAAGAGGTTTTCGTCCATCGGTCACATATATATCATATATCAGGGCTGCATCCCAAGAACTGCAGGGCTGCATCCCAAGAACTGCAGGGCTGCATCCCAAAGACTGCGATGCACCTTCGGTGCAATGGGCTGCAACCCGAGAACTGCAGGGTTATATCCCTAACATTTTTTACCCTGCATCAAATTGATATGACAGGAGCAGGAATTGATCCTTCCTTGCTAAGGTGTAGTGAGCCTTGTATAAATCATACCCTTACACAGATACGCATATGCGGGTACCAATATCTGTGAAAAACTGCTAATGCTACCTTTGCCAAAGCCGTGGTTTGTCATCGGATTCTTGGCCAGTCATCCGAAGCTACCGGAGATAATGACTGAGGTAGAAGGAGTTGTGATCCTAAGTTGTGCTTGACAAACATGACTAAATAAATTTCACATTAGTACGTGGCGAATCCATTCTCACTCATCGCGATAGATGTTCGTCAAAGCGTGCGTACTGGACAAAAATATTGAGGAGTTGAGCAGACCGGTAAAGGATTATAAGTCCAATTCCGTTAAGCAGGGCCGCTCCGTTTGCATTAAAACAAGCCCCTTTGTTCGTTTATTATCGAAATCGGGCTCCCCATCACCGCCTAGGATCCTCCAAAGTAGCTTAAGGAGGGGAGGAAGAGTTGGGTGCACTATATCAGGCCGAGAATCGTTCGAATATAATTCGTTATAATCGTGGGATCATCGATCGCGCAAAGGCGACGACGGCTAGCGCAAATAATCCGTAACGTAGACTTCGGATGCTTTGAATCGTCTAGCACATACATGATAACGTGTGGATCAATCAGTAATCCAGCGTAGGATTGTATCGCGAAAACGCTCTTCATTGAACCTTGGAACGTCACTCAACGATACGATTTCCGGAAAGGTGGGCTGCATCCTAAGGACTGTATGGCTAAATGCCTAAGGTGAGGGACTAAAGTGGACTCAGTTCCCCCCAATAACCTAAAAACACCATGAGGGACGCCTCAAATCGGTGTAAGAAGACTGGTACCAGCAAGAAGCGACAACAACAAAGACATTAAAGACATATACAAAGGTATGCCCGTTGTGAGGTCACAACTCTCTTAAGAGGGGAGATCTGTCAGGGTTATGACCGATGACATATGTGTCATACATGTCATACATGTCATACCATGTCATGTCATGTCATGTCATATATTATTATGACAGTCGGTCGTGTCATATATTATTATGACAGTCGACAGTATGGTCGATCATGACTGTACAGGTCGAGTCGCGTCATACATTTATGACAGTCGTCAGTACGGTCGACTATGACATGTACAGTCGTACCATTTGTCATTCACTCACCTTGAGTGACACCTGTCATTGAGAGGCCAGGTTGTGGCATCGAGATGACAAAGCAAGATGAAGTCTTGAAGAACCGGAAGTGTTCGGAGAAAACTCATCTTCGCTTCTAGCATGTTCTGAACAAGCATGCGAGTATCATATGGCTTATTCGTTCAGCCGATACTGATTGTTCAACCAATGCCTTGGGTTCACAACCCAATTGTGGTGGCATCTATGAGATGCGGGGCATTGCGTAAAATGAGGTAGCGTTGGGCTACAGCAGTCACTTCTGAAGAAGCACTGCACTCATATCCACACAGACGCTGCGTGAGCTATTAACGTTCCATAATAGCCTCGCTATATATCATATATCATATCGCTTCCAAGCGAACCCTTAAGAGAACCACACGTTGTCAACAATGGACTGGCAAGCACAATACACTTATCGTGTACTGTGTGTACGGAACGAGTTCAACTCCCTACATCGAGGAGACTCGAGAGTGAGGCAAGGGCCTTCGAGGTCAACACTCTGCATGCCGTCGGTGAACAAAATGCTGGACTAGCCCCTGCCAAAGTGGAGAAGTTCCTCACCACTTTGGGAGTGGACTACAAGCTTCACCGTACGGCACATGGCAACCTTCAAAAACGAGTAGGCAAAGTGGTACTTGAGATGGCCAAGGAGTCGTGTGAAGAAGCCCTCCTTCAAGAATCCATTCTGGCCATGGAGAAAGGGGATATAGTGAACGACACCGTCCAGCTTTCGACTACGGGTGACTGTGCCTGGCCGAATCGAGGATCTGGACGGTCGTACTCGTCTTTCTGCGGAATGTTCGTGCTTGTCGGCGCGCTCACCAAAAAGATCTTATCAACGTCTATCTTTGACAAGATGTGTGCCACCTGTGAGCGTGCTGAAAAGCAACCCTTGGATGAACATGGCCAGCGTCCTGCACCCCCTGAACACGATTGTTGGCGGGGAGCTCGTGGGATCAACTGTGAGTCGAACCCGGATTGGCGCGGTGCTTCGAAGGCCATGGAGGCCGCGGGTGCGGTCTTGTGCGTCAAGTCCATTGGTGCCTACAAGTTTTGCCATCCTTGCGATGTCACCTCCGCCCGCGTCGCCAAGTTCACCGCCGACGAGGACTCGAACATGATCGCGGCCATCAACGATCCTGTGGGTGACGTGCCTCGTGAACTGCAACCAGTCGAGAAGTTGTCGGACCCGAATCATCTCCAGAAGTTGTTGTACAAGGCGTTGGTGGACTTGAGGGCAGCGAAGCATTGGAGTGGCGGTGTACTTTCCAAGGCCGTCATCGAGTACTTCAACAAGCTCTATCGTTACGTTATCAAGTCGGTCGCGGTGATTGAGGACCTCCCTGGCTTCGAGACCGAGGACGAGAAGGCCGACTGGATCCATGGAGCTCTGCTGAACATCGTCGACCACGCCTTCAACATCGACCCCACCCACGCGGCATGTCGACGTCATCGTGCCCCCCGCCCCGATGGCTCCTTCCACCCTTGGTGTGGCGTGGAGTCTTGCAAGCCCGATTGGAAGATCCACTTACCCCATGGGAAGTTCCTGTCTCGGGATGACCCGCCTGGCTACTACGAGGCCATCCGCGACGTGTTCATGAAGTTCGCCCACAAGGAGACCATCTTGAAGCAACTTCATGACACCGACACCAACGTGAATGAGAGCATCAACGGCATGGTGGTGAAGGGTTATCTTCCAGGAGGGAAAGCACAACATAATGGGCAGTCTGGCGTCTATGCTTGGGCTTGCTGTCATACCATCGTGTCGAAGAACGAGGGCCATCGTTATCGACAGGAGCTTGTCCGCAGGCTGAGGATCGTTCCTCCCGCGTCCATGCCAAGGGAGGTGGGTCGAAAATTATATACCCACCCCCATTAGAACATTTATATCTCAAAAACTAGTCCTACACTTTTTTATGGACATCGGATTCATATGCTCCTACTTCGAAAGTAATTTTCTAAATATAGAACATATCAAGGGAAAACTTATAACTATTTATTTTGAATTTTCCCGCGATATTGACTTTCAGTTCCCATAAAATATGGGAATTGTAATGAAAATTAAATAGCCCCAAATAACTGTGCACCCTACCCGGGTGCGCGAACGGAAGCGGACAAATTCCAGAAAGATACCGGTGCGATTTCGATAACGGTTTAGATGAGTTAATCGAACGGCTGTTCGGAATTTGTAAACAATGAAAAATATAATTCGCATCTGAGGAATCGAAAAGGAATCCGTCGCGCTTTTCATGACACCGCCGTATGACACTTTATAGCGACACAAGAGTAATATTGTAATATTCCATATAATATTCGATATTCTACTGCATACTCTTACCAGGGCCATTCACAGGTAGTCGACTACCTGCGAAAAGTACCTGCGCGCAGGTAGTAGGTACTACCTGTACCTGTACCTGTCGCTGATAGGCTAGTACCTGTACCTGTACCTGTGCCCGATTTCGGTCATCCAAAGTACCTGTACCTGTACCTGCGGGCCCGGATTTCGACAGGTAATACCTGTCATCCGCAGGTACTCTCTACCAATTGCATCCAATAGGGGCTACTCTCTACCAATTGCGCAATTGGTAGCGGAGCAACCCGAATTCTCTTGTTCTCTTGCGTGAACGCGTGATACAGTACTGTAGCGCGTTTGGCCATTTGCAAGATTGCAACCATGCCGGACAGTGACCCCTGTGAGGAGCCTTCATCATCCGATACCTTCAATTCTAATGCCGGTTCCGGCGCCAACCCTCCGCCTGCGACTCCTCAGACAGAAGTTTTGGAACCAGAACCAGCTCCAGCAGCGGCAACAGAAGAAGCGGAGCAGCCTCCCCCGAAGTTTCCTGAGATCGGGCATAAGTTCGCTGCCCGAGACAAAGACTCCGTAGAGCATGTAGTCGAGATATGTCTTGCCAAAGGCAAACACGGGAAACCATATCAGGGCGACCATTGAACACGGGAAACCATATCAGGGCGACCATTGGCGTGATGCAGCCACATCACGAGGTCCACCAGGACATACAAGGTGGGTCCACCAGCTTCGTCGCGAGCACAATTGAGGCTCTCATGTCACGTTGGCCGAATCTGGTCAGTGCTTCCGGCTACAAGTACCTGCAAAAGTGCGAGAAGACCCAGTCAGTAAACAGACAGGTCAAACAGGAAGCACTGCAACGCTCAGGGTTTCGCACTCAGAATCTCTCTCAACCGCATACAGAAGATATAATATATATAGTTCTAGTACGTATGTTGAGTGTGATGCGAAATGAGCTAGTGTGTGCTCTGTCTCATGTGACAACCGAACTCGATCAGAGGAGATGACAATCAGGTCAGTGAGGTAGTCAGAGGTGGCGAGCCGTATCGGTGATGACAGCGGTCAGGTCGAGTCGGTGATGACAGCGGTCATGACGGGTCGGTGATGACAACTCTGATGACTGAGCTCGGACTGAATGTCAACTCCAGCAAAAAGTACCTGTGATACCTGCGGTATTACCTGTACCTGTACCTGCACCTGCGGCAAAGTACCTGTACCTGTACCTGCGCGTCCATTTCCCCAAAATTGGATATACCTGTACCTGTACCTGTGCCCAATTCCACAGACCCCCTAGTACCTGCAGGTAGCAGGTACTACCTGTGAATGGCCCTGACTCTTACTGTATTGTGAATTATTTGTGATTCAAATTCATATTCACGACTTGAGTGACATAGCCTAGCTTTTCGCTTCTCTCGTCTGAACTTCTGTCATACCGCGTGGCAAGCACACGACAGACGAGATGTCGCACCCGTTCTCCCGTCCTAAGCGTCCCGTCCTAAGCGCTCGACGGTCGCGACAGCTCGCGATCCTGAATCTGAACTGCTCGTCGGTTTTCTGAATTACAGAGCTCCGCGATTTAATCGCGCATTTCCAGCATTTTTAATGCCGCGGTAAATTCGGCCGCCATTCGTTTTCCCGTAAAATCTGTCATACTGAGACACATTACGTCTGTCTGATCGCGCTTGACACACACTCGTGTTCCCAGTGATGAGACACTTTACGTCCAGAGACACTTTACGTCTGTTAATGAAGGGAAAGGGAAAGGCCAAGGGTTTAAGATTTAGCGGCAGTAGGAATAGTTTTCAGAAGCATATGAAAAGTATTCTAGTGCTTCTGAAAACTATTCCTACTTCTTCTATATCCTAAAGCCTTTGCTTTGCCTTTTACTGCTGCACGCGACCGGCAAGCATCTTTGAAACTTCCGAGTTTCAAAGATGCGTTTTGTATTTTGGGTGCACCCTAAAATTACAAAACAGCCGAGCGCTTCCCGTTTGTGCGGGATATTCACATGTATTCCATGGAATATTTCATATGGATTAACACACATGCACACGCAGGGGAAACCCTTGGCTGTTTGGCATCTTTGGGTTTGGGTTTGTGTTCGAACCCAAACCCAAACCCAAAACATCTGCCTTAGAAATAAATTGCGCGTTGGGCGCACAAGTAACTTGAAGCCTTGAGCTTCAGGTGACTTAAAGATATATCCCTTGGCAGTATTTGTGCCAAGTTTCGTGCTCTAGGACGCACGGGAAGCCCTCGGCTGTTTGGCATCTTTGCGTTTGGGTTCGAACCCAAACCCAAACCCAAAACATCTGCCTTTGAAATACATTGCGCGTTTCGCGCACAAGTAACTTGAAGCCTTGAGCTTCAAGTAACTTAAATATATGTATCTTGGCAGTATTTGTGCCGAGTTTCGTGCGCTAGGACGCACGGGAAGCCCTCGGCTGTTTGCCATCTTTGGGTTTGGGTACGTTCGAACCCAAACCCAAAGGCAAAGGCATA
Organism: Cymbomonas tetramitiformis; assembly: GCA_001247695.2. Taxonomy (NCBI): domain Eukaryota; kingdom Viridiplantae; phylum Chlorophyta; class Pyramimonadophyceae; order Pyramimonadales; family Pyramimonadaceae; genus Cymbomonas; species Cymbomonas tetramitiformis. The sequence continues at coordinate 5,389 of LGRX02002648.1, read as the reverse complement.
GGACAGTTTCGTAGAGTCTGTCCCGATGCCTTTGCAATCTCGCATTCTAACTCATATCACAATGAATATTCAATGCTTAATTTGAATCATGTATTTTTAGGGTGCACCCAAAATACAAAACGCATCTTTGAAACTCGGAAGTTTCCAAGATGCTTGCCGGTCGCGTGCAGCAGTAAAAGGCAAGGCAAAGGGTTTAGGATATAGAATAAGTAGGAATAGTTTTCAGAAGCACTAGAATACTTTTCATATGCTTCTGAAAACTATTCCTACTGCCGCTAAATCTTAAACCCTTGGCCTTTCCCTTTCCCTTCATTAACAGACGTAAAGTGTCTCTGGATGTAAAGTGTCTCACTGGGAACACGAGTGTGTGTCAAGCGCGATCAGACAGACGTAATCTGATGTGTCTCAGTATGACAGATTTTACGGGAAAACGAATGGCGGCCGAATTTACCGCGGCATTAAAAATGCTGGAAATGCGCGATTAAATCGCGGAGCTCTGTAATTCAGAAAACCGACGAGCAGTTCAGATTCAGGATCGCGAGCTGTCGCGACCGTCGAGCGCTTACCCCGGGTTGCACCGAGGAAACCTCCGCTGTACTGTCCTGTCATTTTTCTGTACTGTACTGTCGTTTTTGGGGGAATTTACGCCGACGTGGCAGTCGCGCGACAGTACAGTACAGCCCGGAGGTTTAGGGGAATTACCGTCGCTGTACTGTACTGCACCGCTTGCGCTGTACTGTACTGCATCGATTTTATGACAATTTGCATATTTAAGGACACCGATTTCAAGAATATTTCAGCGAACAAAGGGATGAAATCTTGGGGACATCGAGATTTTAATGGGAATTATTTATATCCACAGTATATTCTTTGTCCGCATGCATGCGCCTTTCTATCACGAAGAACCCCCTCAAAATAGCGCACGATTTCTTTAAATAGCGTACAAACGCGCGATAAATTCATCTGTGGTATAAACGACAGAATCGAGCCATCGCGAGTGTCTGCGCTTCGATATTTCTGTACTGTCGTCTGTACTGTCGTGCCATCGGCTGTACCGTCGTCTGTACTGCCCCATACTTAATTCTGAAGAAGTTCATTTTGGCGACATCCACGCCTCTGCCTCTATACCGTCGTCACTTTTGTCTGTACTGTACTGCCGTCGACGAAAAACGGTGGACCTCCAACCAGCGACGCGGAAATTGACATGCTGTCACGAACGCGGTACAGAGACACGACAGTACAGACAAAATGACAGTACAGTACAGAGGAGGTTTCCTCGGTGAAACCTGGGGTTAGGACGGGACGCTTAGGACGGGAGAACGGGTGCGACATACAGACGAGAGGGTGCGGGTGTCCACTCGACTGTATAGTAGCATGCGAAGGGTGTCCGACGCGACGCGAGAAGCACAAGTGAGAAGAGTCTCTTAGTCTGGACGTATTTAGTCTGGACGCTGAGAGTGCTATACAGTCCCAAACACCACGAAAGAACTTGAAGCAAGCTATGCATTTTCACGAGTGTGGGCAGCGAACGGCGTGTTTGAAATGCGTCTACTGTTTGCGCAATGGGTCCCATATTGACTTCCTTGTACAAGAAAGCATGGATCGGTGTTTAGCTTGCGAACTTTAACAGCAAACCGATAGTAGATGTAATAGGTGCCTCTATCATTTCGCGAGCTGCACTCTCTCATCTCATCAACAAGTCTTTTTCTCACAGAGATGCCGTTTTTACTTCGGGTCCTAGGCGATTCTGCTCCAGAATGCGTTAGATATGTGTTAATACCCAAGCCTAAATGGGGCGCGACATACTCTGTTGGTCGGAAGGACTGCTCGGTGACTCACCTACACATCTCCATGCAGTGTGTTATGTTCTTTTCTGCACCTCTGAGGTAGTGTATTATGTTTTTTTCTGCTTCTGAACTTCCAATTATGCGGTATCTATGACTCAGTTTTGAGCTCCGTGTGTGGCTCAACCTGTGTCATAGGAAATTTGTTTCTGATCCCAATTTTTGAGCTTCATATCCTAAATTGTAAGATGATAACAGGGAATGCATGGACTAAGTCACTAATTTGTTAATGAAACAGCCGCTTTAGTTCGTCCTGCTGACTTTGATTTAGTTGTTCGCAAGCAACTATGTGTGTGTGTGTGTATGGTTTGAATATGCACTTGCGTGTGCACAGGATGTTTGCCAATAGATCAAATCTTGCATTGGCTGACGTTGGACTTAAAAAACATCTCTGAGTATTAAACCTGACTGGAGTATCGGTGGTGGTGTTTAGATTGTTCTCTGCAATCCTGCTCCGTCAAAACAAGAGGCTGATAAAAGCATATCAAGGAGACACGCTGAGATCGCTTTACGAAACATATCAGCAGACCAATCTCGCGAACAAGGCCCTTTGCCCGCCAAAAGTGAGGTTTTCATCAGAGACCTGTCAAAATTTGGGTACGTTCCGGAACGACAAGTTGCCTAATCGCTATTTTCGAAGAACTTAAACGTCTTGAAACCTCTTGCAGGACTTTCAAAGTTCAGCTAGCAAGCGAAGGAGGAGGCGAGAAAAAGGAACAACGCTTAGCAAAAGCCGAAGAGAAACTGCCAGACGGCACCGTTCTTCAGTTTGGAGTTCAGAAAACCTATTGGCAGATACAATACTTACCTCTCGTGAGTCACCAATCCCTCATACTTGCGGCGAGCACCCCAGTGATACTGCCTTAGGCTGACTGCGAGAACCACAGAGCTTAACTTGCTCCGAGGTCGCTACAGCGACACCTTCGAGACTTGTTGCGAGCGTCCCAGGACCACAACGTTCAACTTACGGCGAGCATCCCTCAGCTTTATCCCAAGTACGGCTGCGAGTGCGTTGATGTGGCAGTGAACCTGCTTCGATGATCGCTGGTTGGTAAGTTTGCGTTAGAGAGCACAGCGGCGAACATGAAATTAGGTTTTCCTCGCGTTGTCGGGAGAGCCGAATGCAATATGTATTTGTGCTTAGCAATATACATAACATCAGTGATACACATGTTGAAAGCGCGAGAAACTCGTCGAAAAGCGAGGTGCAAAGTAGATAGCACTCGTCGAAGCCGACTAGCTGTTGAAAGCAGAGTTCGGTTTTCACAGGCAATCTACGTGGGAGCTGCCCCTGAGCACCTTGTAAAGCAGATGCAACAGCTTGCACCCAAAGTTGGAGCGCACGTTCTGCAGCACTGGTACAACCGCCACCTTTTCTCTCTATACACCTTGCGCTTATCTGCAGCTGGGATCGAATGATAGCTTCAAGATCATGACTATGCCGCCTGCTTTGAAGGCGGCTTAAACTTTACACTCAACGGTTTCTTAGTCTGAGGTAAACAAGTTGTCGGAACCAGCAACATTCTGCGGTATCTTTCAACTTTCGCTAGTTGCTTACCCCTCCGGCCGGTGGCTACCTCACAGGAACAGTAACTGCACCCACACCCTCTTCCCGAGTACACTGACAGTGTCTTCTTACCCCGAACTGCATGCCTTACTGACCAACACAGAGCCCGTAACCTTGGAATGGTTCACGGCACTTCTGGACTGTAATGCCCCACCCAGCGACCTTCCTTCAACACGTCCATACGTTCCTTACATCGCAGAAGTTGTGGCACCGGGTTCAGTTGACGGCAATCGGTACGCATTCCCTGTTGCCCTTGCTTGTGCCCCCCCACCTGTCATACATTTAAAGTCTGGGCATCTTGACCACGTCACTCCCTGCAGCTCACTTCTGTCACCCACACCTTGTCGTAGACCGCCGTGTGTGCAGCAAGCCCAGCAAATGATCTCTCTGGAGGGTGTCCCGAGCACGAGGATTGCTGACTGAAGAAGGCTGAGTCTGCTTAACGCCAGCTAGACGTGGGTGTGAGGTTGTGCCTCGCAGATGTACAGCAGAGCAGTTTAAACAGTCCAGGAAACAGCTACTCCAACATAAAGTTTTTGCGTTTGCAAGTGTGAAGACATCCTCAGGTGGCTGTCCTTGAGCACGTTTTCTTCCGTTTGAAAATATTTCCCGGTGCCGAGAGCTGGTTCACTTATGCAGATCCGTTTTCACTGCTCGCTCCGGGCAGCAGCGTTGGGGAGACTCCTCGATTGACACTGTCAGTCTTTGGGACAAAAGCGGTGAGGTAAACACAGGACGAGGCCAGCAGGGATGGGGAGGTGCTGATGCGGACTTGGGCGGGTGCGATGCGGGATGGATTCATGAAGGGGAGACCATAGTGGCGAATGAGCTTGACTCAGAGCATTCTGAACTGATGCAAGACGTGGTGACACTAGCCGGGGGCGCCGTCGTGGACGATGGCAAATGTTATCAGCCGGGCATGATTCTTGTTGCACATAGCGAAGAGCAGCTGCAGCAGCGGTGCGTGCATGCCTCTTAAGCCCTGGAGCACGGCCGACTACCTGACGTGGCGGTCCCTGCTTCTAGAAAGGCCTACCTAGCAAATGGTTACGATTGGCTACAACAGAGAAATACTGCAAGCAGAACTGCGGGCGCATTCTCTTTTCTCTCCAATGGCGTCCATTGGGTTTGCCGATGTATGGTGGGTATGGCATTGCAGGGCTCGATGTGGCTGGGCGGGTTCCTTTGCATGGACCACTACAAAACGACTTCTACGAGCTATCTTGCAGGTGCCTTCCTTGCGGTGTGTGCAGGTGACAGCACCCGAGTCGAGTCGCGGCGAGTGCGAGATATCTCGGCGCGCAGGTGACAGCACCCGAGTCGCGGCGAGTGCGAGATATCTCGGCGCGCAGGTGACAGCACCCGAGTCGCGGCGAGTGCGAGATATCTCGGCGCGCAGGTGACAGCACCCGAGTTGCGGCGAGTGCGAGATATCTCGGCGCGCAGGTGGCAGCGCCCGAGTCGCGGCGAGTGCGAGATATCTCGGCGCGCAGGTGACAGCACCCGAGTCGCGGCGAGTGCGAGATATCTCGGCGCGCAGGTGACAGCACCCGAGTTGCGGCGAGTGCGAGATATCTCGGCGCGCAGGTGGCAGCACCCGAGTCGCGGCGAGTGCGAGATATCTCGGCGCGCGGGTGACAGCACCCGAGTCGCGGCGAGTGCGAGATATCTCGGCGCGCAGGTGACAGGTGGCAGCACCCGAGTTGCGGCGAGTGCGGGATATCTCGGCGCGCAGGTGACAGCGCTCGAGTCGCGGCGAGTGCGAGATATCTCGGCGCGCAGGTGACAGCACCCGAGTCGCGGCGAGTGCGAGATATCTCGGCGCGCAGGTGACAGCACCCGAGTTGCGGCGAGTGCGAGATATCTCGGCGCGCAGGTGGCAGCGCCCGAGTCGCGGCGAGTGCGAGATATCTCGGCGCGCAGGTGACAGCACCCGAGTCGCGGCGAGTGCGAGATATCTCGGCGCGCAGGTGACAGC
>LGRX02002647.1:0-16335 GCA_001247695.2 Cymbomonas tetramitiformis | reverse complement strand
CCGATCAGAATGATGTTGATGTGAGGTGCCTAGCCTGTTGTACGGAGTACTCAGTACAGTTGAGTTATGGAAAGAGTTCTCGAATGTATAAGAACTCTAAGTGTAACCCGTTTCGGGGAGATGAACTGAACTGAAAAGTATAACATAAAAGTAAAGAGCCGTAACTGCTGTATATTGTGTATTGAAAGCATGCACTGATAGCAAAAGCATAACTATATAGATTTACGAAACCGAAGTCTTGTAGTTGACCAAGCGTAATCATACCTCGTGCGGTCGTTTAATAAGTGTAGATAGAATAAGTCCGAAACCGTAAAGAAGAGAAGAAGCAAGAGTGTAGACTCCTACAAAATGGTAATTAGTTCGTGTTTTCACGTTGCTTCCCTGTCTTTTTGGCGCAAATTCTGATCATACCCGCCCCGCCTTGTGCGGTTAGCTAGCGAAGTGCGTGCACTACGAAATCGAGAATGCCTGTGCTTTCGTTCTTGTTGCGCGGTGGTGTGTGGGTTTGAGGGTTCCAGGTCGCTTGGAGCCGCGTCGGTGTGGAGTAATCTAGCCCGACGACAATCTTTTGAGGTGCGCGCGTTGCCTTAGTCCTAGCACGCATAGCACGCATAGCACGCATAGACGTGTTTTGGGACTCGCAGGTGCGGGAAATTAGAATCGTCTCCGTTTTTCGGCAAATCCGACCCTTCGCGGCGGAAGCGCTGCGCAAATTTTTGAATTTTGCGTGGCCTTTGCTGAAATTCGGGGTTGGTTCGGGATTTCCCCTACCTTTAATTTAGCCTTCTAGTCCCCCCTATTCGGGAATCTCCGCGCTTCGGCCGGTGTGTCTACTTGTGCTCGCGCGCAAGTGGCGAATTCCTGGAAGCGGGTACTAGTTGCCACACCAACCGCTTTTCGATTGGTTAATTCGCGGGCGTGCAACGTTTGATGTTCCCCATGGGGCTTTAGCTTTCTAGGATCCTCTTTTCCGGAAATCTCCGCGCCTCGGCCGGTGTAACTGCTTGTGCTCGGGCGCAAGTGGTAAATTTCTGGATCGGCGGGTGCTAGTCGCCACGTGTGTCGTGTGACACTTTCGGCTTTAGCTAATTAGATCGCACGCATAGCACGCATACAATGCCCATGTATTCAGATGAAGAGGAATGCCTCGGTCGGTCGGGCCGGCGTGGGGGGGGTCGGGCCGGCGCCGCCCCCGGCTCGGCCGTGGGGTCCGGTCGGTCGGGGTCTCGCACTGCGAACCTGCCAGCCGGCTCAGGCTCTGGGGAGTTCTGGGGCGCAGCAGGCGGGTCAGACAGCCGGGATTGGCGCTCCCGTGAGAGGGGGGGGGGAGTGCGGCGCGCGCTTGCGCGCCAATACGTCGGTGAAACCCTCGAGGTTACACCGGCGCGCACGCCCCTGAGAGCCCCTCCAGGGTTGTCTGGTGGGCCCCCCAGGGCCTCGCCACCAAACACCCCTTCACCAGCGAGGGTCAGTGAGGTCGAGCCAGTGTCCGAGCTCGCATTGAGCTCGGCGCTACGGCAGCCGGCGCGCCGGAAGCGCGCGTCGCCCGAGGCTCCGGCACCGCCGGCGGCAGGCGCCGGCTCCGGGTCGGACTCGGACCGCTCTGCTAAGGGGTTGAACCCCTCGGCAGCTCCCTTCTCCCCACTCCCTGCGTCCAGCAGGAGTGCGAGTAGTAGGGTCGTCCGTCAGGAACCGACGTCGGGACCGGCAGCGTCCTCCCTCTCTTCCCTCGTGGGGAGCGAGCAAGGGAATCTCATCAGTGCCCCAGGGCGCTTTGAGATTTACCGAGCCAGTGACCGGAGCCCCCCGGCAGAAGGGGAGTCTGATGATGTCCAGCGCCCAGAGCAGTTAGACGTCGTCCAGTCACGGGGGCGCGAGTCTCGCATCCGGCCCAATCCGGCTTGGCGAGGAGAGCGACGTCAATCCATGCTCGCATTGGCCTTCCGTCAATGGAGCACCTGGGCGCTGAATTCAGCGCAACGACGTGCGAGAGTCTCCCTGCCATCTCGTCAGCGCGCAACCGCGCGGCTTGCGTGGATCGCATGGAAGGCCAGGACGGACCAGTCAGCGCATCAGCGCGAGCTCCAGCGCCTGGCATTCCAAGCGTGGAATGACGTCACCCAGCAGGTCGCCCAACTTCAAGGCCTGTTTGACAAAGGCAGTCGGCGCCGAGTCGAGTCCGCTTTCGCAGCATGACGCCAGCATGTCGTCCAGACACTAGGTCTGTGGCGCAGAGGCAGACGTCAAGCTGGAGCTGTCTTCATGGCATGGCACCAGCAGACGATGCTCGCCAAGGAGAGGAGCACCTGGTGGGTTGGAGCCCGGAGACACCGGATGACCCAGATGGGCAGGAGGTGTCTTCGCGAGTGGCGCCGGCTCCCCAGGACGACCCCAGTCAGCTCGGACTCGTCCCAGGGAACGAGTGCCCGCCGTCCAGTAAGGAAGGCGGGAACCTCATCCGGTGTCAGCTCTTGCTCGGATTCCGACCAGGAGTCTATGTGGCAGGACATCCGTCGAGGCCTAAAGCGCCTGGGGAAAGACCACCCGCTGTCAGGGCTAATGTGGTTCCAGCTCAAGGACTATGGGCTCTCCGAGGACGGCGCTTATCGCCTGGAGATCCACCAGCAGTCAGTCTCCGAGTCCAGGGTGTTGATGCAGCAAAAGCGCGAGGACCCTCACAACTCCCTTGGGAGGTGTAGATTCTCTGTCTTTGCCATCAACGCCAGCAGACCAGGGGAGCTGGTACGCCAAGGAGCGGACCTCCAGGAGGTAAGGAGAGCGGTCGTCGCGGCCGTCAGAATGAGCGGCTGCACCCGGAAGTCACACAGGGGTCTTAGGAAGTCAGGTGCAGCACCTCCGAGTTCCGCAGCCCCCGGTGGGAACTGGTCGAACCGGTTTGCTCCCCTCTCGTCCTCATCGGAGGAAGAGCATCCCGCGGAACGTCCGAGGCCCAGGACTCAGGCGCCTAAGCCGAGCGGCCCCAGTCGCCCGGTGCCTCGCACCCGGAAGCCCAGTCGAGCACCATCGGCCCCGCACCCCGGTCCGACTTCCTCAGGGAACACGTCGTCGTCCCCGGAGTCCACCTCGAGCAGGAACAGTCAGGACCTGCAAGAGCTGAAGGAAGCCTGGCAGAAGGAGTCGCAAGCTCGGGAGGCGGCTGCCGAGGCTCGCCTGGAACAGCTGTCTCGGCAACTCCAAGAGAGTCAAAGAGCTGCCGAGGAGCGCAGGATCTCCGATCAGCGCGCTGCCGAGGAACGCAGGGCCTCCGAGCAACGCACTGTCGAAGAGCGCTGGGCTGCAGACCGGCTGGCCGCAGAGCGGCAGAGGCCCGGGAGACTGCCAGGCAGTTGGCTGTCGACGAGAGCGTCGCTCAGCAGGTAGCCGCTGAGGAGCGGCGAGCGGCAGCTGAGGCCCAGCTGGAGGAGAGGCTGCAGGCGGTCATAGAGTCACAAGTCCAAAGGCTCGCCCTGGTTCAGGCCTCGCCCCCAGGGCCCGTGGAGTCAGACGCTCGGGGGCCCTCAGCGGCAGCGTCGAGTCCGGTTCAGGAGACGCCCATCTCCCGAGAGGGACATGAGCTGGTAGAGCCGACTTCCGTCGTCACCTGTGACGTCGAGAACCGGGGCGTTCAAAGCCCTCCGGAGGAGTCACGCGCGGGCGTGACATCGCTTCCGCCGCACTCATGGGACTTTGTTTCCCTTCCTATACAAGTCTGCGACGCCCTCCGGAAACACGTGGTCGGGTATGCCAACCCGGGGATCGAAGCCCAGCGCCTGTTTTACGACGCCGCTCGTAGGTATCGCTCCCTTGGTCAGGTCGCCGGGTGCTTGCACCCTACCACAGGGAAGAAGGCTTACCGTGAGGGGCCGGCCCGGGGCCGTCTGAACTCAGCCCGGGCCGATTGCGGGCCGCTCGTTTGCTGGATGCGGGCCGTTTCTCAAAGGCCTCGATTATGCGCTCAAATCGTGTTGGCCACTCTGGCCGATAACTGGCCGAGATCGTATTTTCTGGCGTCAAATGAGATTTCTCCTCCGGGCCGGCCTGGCCGATATCGGGCCGACTGACGCGGAAGAAAGCTTGCAGGGGTTTCCAAATCCGTGCATCTAGACCGTTGATTTTCGAATCCAATGATCTGATGGGTTTACACACAAAGTTACCACGCAAGGCGTTTAGAAGTGGGTTTTTTGGTTATCAGATTTACCACTTAGATGCAAGGCTGAAACCACCATATGGGAATCTACTTTCACGGATTTTTGGGTGCCATTCCTCCTGAAGGATGACTACCCTAACTGTATGCTCTTCTTGGGCGCCAGGTGCATACTTCCCTTGAACACTGCTTGTTGCGAACGTGGCTTTTCAAAAATGGGAATCATCAAAACCGCACTGCGCAATCGTATGAGCACATGTACCCTTTCAGCATTGATGATGTGCTCGATCAACGGGCCAGAGCTAAATGATACAGAAGCAGTGCACTCTTTAGTACTCAAAGCCTACAAAAAGTGGTCTGCAGTGAAGGCTCGAGCTCCTAAACGTTCTCATTCGAAACCACGGCCCAAGGCTGTTTATCGAGGGAAGTCGTTAGATAAGTCCAAAGTTGCACCTATCAGCATCTTGGAAGGAGCTATGCATGTGGACACTGATGTACAGGGAGATGCCGACCCAACAGTTACTTCCACAGAGCAAGCCGCAACAGATCCTACCGAATCTGAAATGCCAGGACAGTCAGAAGATGAGGAGATGTGGTGTGATGCGGACTTTGAGTGTCCCAACGGATGGGAGGTTCAGAATGCTCCACCTGATACAGTCACCCACAAGGTGTTAAAGAAAGCTGCCAAGATCGCGCGCAGATTTTCTGACAAGTGGTATATTGGCAAATTCCGGTACATAAGCCAGACTGGATCGGAGAAAGGATTAAAGGGAGTATTCTATAGTGATGATGGGTTGTTATATTTTCACAGCTTGCTGAAGGAAGAGTATGGTGTGAAGGGAAAGTGGGTCATATTGCGAAAAGAGCCCAAGAAGAAGGGTGCATGAATGATTATTATGCATTTCTGCTAGCTTTGATTTAACTTTGTTTAACTTCGGAAATTTTGGATTTAAGATTTTATTTTGCTTTTGGAGAAAAACTTACCGTATTAGTGCTTTTGGTAGCTTAAAATGTCGGGCTCAGTGTCCTCTATAAGGGTATGCAAATTACGGCTCGAATAGTTAAGTACGGCGTGAGATATGGCCAGAATTGTAAATGACCCGTCTGTTTGCAGACATAACCCCAAATATGTTCGTTATTATGAGAAATACTTACCGCATTGCTGCGTTTGATAGCTCAAAATGTCGGGCTCGGTGTCCTCTATAAGGATATCTGATTTGTAAGGATTTTCTAAAATAACAAGTAATTATGTCGAAAATGGCAAAATGATGGTTGGCCGAAAGCGGGCCGTCGTAGATGAACCGGTCAGATGTAGACAAATCAATGACCGAGCTGGCCGAAGGCCGGCCGTTAGCCAAATGGCCAACGGCCGGCTTGGCCGAAAGCGGGCCAGTAGAAATATCAATTGCGGGCCGTTGAAAAAAAAGAAAGCCTTCTTCTCTGCCCTACCAGCCAGATCAGGCAATGCCTGAAGGCAAGGATCTCGGACGAGGACAGGGTCCTCGGGGCCCAGGTGATTCACAGTCTCACGACGGCCTTGGCGTCCGTCGCAGAGAGCTGCGCTCGCTGTGGGTGCGGGCACGAGGAGAGCCCGGTGCGTATGTGGGCGTGTCAGGCAAGCGCTAAGAAAAGTGTGGTAGCGTTCCTGAAAAAGGTGTACCTGCCGGTGTGTGGGTTTTGCGCCGCGGACGTGTGGCCCGGTGCTTTCGACCACTTTCCGGCTGTGATGCCACCTCCGCTTCCTACGGCGGCAGACACACCGGAAGACGGGGGGGGGATGGTCCCTCAACTGGAGCACTCGGAGCCAAACGAGCTTTCGGAGATGCCCGGTGCCAGCAGTCATGGTGGTCCTGGAGGCTCGGGGAGCGGTGACCCTGGAGGGCCAGGAGGCCCGGGGAGTCCGGGCGAGGACCCTGGCGGCGATGGCGAGGACGGGGATGGCGACAGCCAGTTCACCTTCTCGTCTTCCTCTCGTTACAGGGAGCCCCGAAGCCATTACAGTCGTAAGGACGAGCAGCACGCTCTCAAGGAGGCCCTCAGAGCCATGGAGAAGGCAGTGGACAAATACCACACAGAGGTGGAGGGGTCGTCCCACGTCTTTGGTCGGCTCCTCCGATTTGTTCGGCAGATCAGGGAGGTTCGGGAACTGGAGCCGGTGCGCTACGCCATGGGGATGGCGCGTCTGGAGAGCGGGGGTGAGGAGAAGGTGTTGTCGGACCACTCCCTGCTGTCAGAAGTGGCCAGACACTGCTTCGGCGCACTCAGCTCCGAGTACCGCGAGCTTTCTTCGGTGTTGACGGAGGCTCGGGAAGGTAAGAACCTCACCCTGGACGTCATAGTGGTCCCCTTGGCGCAGCTGGTGATGCCCGACAAGGGGGAAATGGCGTCGATCGGTCCGTTCCTGCGTCGCGTGCGCCAAAGTCAGGACAGACAGACTCGCACGGTCCGCGAGTTCTGGGACGGGGGTGCACCTTGCTCACGACATCGTGAGCATGCTGGCTGCCCACGAGCTCACCTCTCCGGTGCCGGAAGAGGAGCTGCTGGAGATATTCCTTACGGGATTGATACCGGAGATAAGGAGGAAGGTCTTCCTTATAGCCGAGAGGAAAGGCGCTTCGGTCCCGACTCTGAGCCGGACGGCCAGTAAAGGCCGCCACGAACTCCTGACTTGGGCCATAGAGGCTGAGCGGGAGTTGCGGCAGAGCCAGGATAAGACGAGCCGCTCGGTCCAGCTGCTGGCCCACGTAGATGCCACGGAGGAGCTGCTAGCCATGGCGACATCCGCTGGCGCTCCGACACCCACAGGGCAACGACTCGGCTCCCCAGAGTACGAGGGCAGCCGTCTGTGCAAGAGCATGGACCATTATGCCCGCGACTGTCCGCAGGCGAGCCAGCGCCCGAAGGAGTGGGCCAAGTGCCTCCTGGAGGACACCCTGGCGTTGATAGGGGACGAGTCGGTGGAGGAAGCTTTGGCTGCCATCGGATTGGATTTTGTCCAGGAGGACGCTCCCCAGCCCGGGGCGTCCTCCCCGCAGTAAAGGGCGCGGGCCCCGTCACTGCGGGGTCAGGGGGACAAAAGAGCCCCGCGCCGGCGTCCACAGCGATGCAGGTGCTGCGTGATAGGTGGAGGAGGTGTGGGAGACACCTTAGTGGCAGCGCCAGGCGCCACCTCAAGAGCCAGAGTCGAGTCGAGAAGTATGAGCAGGAAGGTTTAGACATGCTAGCCGCCACCCGCACGGGAAGCCCAGAGCCTCTTGAGCGGGAACAGGTCGAGCAGCGCGTCCAAAGAGAGCAGGCAAACTTCTGGAAGTCCGCCAGAACCCCAGCAACCGCCTCAGTTCCGCGTCCCGAGGAGCCGTGGGAGCTGCTCTGTTGGATCACCGGTGCGGACACCCGGGATAAAAACCGGTCGAGCCACACAGTTGAGCCACGGGCAGTCTACCAACAGCACCTAGAGAACCAGGGGTCGGATGTTGCGAGAGTTCGCGGGCACTGGAAGTTCAGGGCTCAGCGTTTACCCCCCAGAGTTAGGAAAGCCTTTCAGGCCCAGCAGCCAAGTGCTCGCCTGCGTTCCGCCATCAGGGCGCTAGAAAGGTATCTAAAGCTGGAAGAGTCAGAGGTCCGACCGGTCAAGTCCCTTGCGCTTTGGAGGGCAGGTCAAAGGCGGATGAGCCAGAAGCTTGGACCCACGACTAGTAAGCCCCAGCTGAATCGAGAAGAGTTAGATAAGCGCTTGAAGCGGCTCGTCAGGGTGCGCGAGTTCAATCGCCGACGCAAAGCCATCTTGGATCAGGAGTTCGGACGGTTTGTTCGCGTTGCCAAGCCCAAGCCTGCCGAGGGAGAAGAACTCTCACCACCAGAGAGAACTTCAAAGCCCGGTCGGCCGTGGTTGACCCGAAGCAGGGCTCGCCAGGCTTTGGGCCCGAAACGCAGACCATGGCTGACTCCTGAAGACAAGGCGCTTCGAACCTCTCGATTGCAGCGCAGGTACGAGTTGGAGGGTAGGGACCCGGCTTCTACCTCAACAGAATGCCGTGCGGACTTCCACGCCTTCGTAAAGGAGGAGTTGGAAAGGGAGAATAGGGAACTTCAGCAAGACAATGAGCTGATGCACCGGGACGAGCAAGTCAGAAAGCACATAGCGGCTAAACTGGCTGCAGCGTCAGTCCAAGTCGCGGTGTCCCCCCAGACTTCCCGGAGCGCAGTGCAGTCCAGAAAGCAGTCGCCATCGGCCTGCTAGCGGACGCATGTACTTACTGCCTCCCGGACTGTGACTCCGACGCAGAAACGTCAGTCACCCGCCTGGACTGCATAATGCAGGACGGCGATATCAGTCCGAGCTGGTGTGAGTCTCTGGCAGCGGTGTCCTCGATGGGAGCGCGCCCGAGGAGTTTCGACAGGCACAGTCGCACACCGACGTTGTTGCTGTTTTGGGCCTGGATTGCGGGCGTCAGAGTCAAGGTGTTGGGGGATTCGGGAGCATCCACCAATATCATCGCAAAGAGTACACTGCAGAAGCTCTCCGGCGTCAAGCCGGTGCGCCACGAGCAAGCCATGCGGGTTCGAGTGGCTGACGGCACCACATATGATGCTAATTCCTGCATCAGGCCCAAGCTCCTTGCTGAGACGTCGAAGGGGTCTTACGGCCAGCAGGTTGAGCTTCGGGTAATGCCCCTCGACCTCAAGGTGGATGTCATCCTGGGAGGTCCTTGGCTGGCGAACCTTTCCCCGGTTACGCTGGATTATAAGAACTGGGGTTCGGTCCGGTTCAGACACCAAGGGCAGGGAAGGGGTCGTCATCACCGGCTGTTCGCCGGGGTCCCCGGACCCCAGTCGGTCCAAGGACACGACAATGGCACTGGTGCAGGGAGTCCTTTTGAGCCAACGTCGAGCTCGCCGGGACCTGCGGACCCTCCGAAACAGAGAGGAGCAAGCTTTCGTCGTCTACCTCGGCCCCGATGGGACTTTTGGCGCGTTGGCCTGCAACAAGGGGGGGGGAGACTCCGACGAAGATTCCCCCAACGATGTTGTAGCAGGTCTAGCGTCAGAACCCTCCTCCGGGTCCGAGGATAGTGAAGTCAGCGTGCGTCCCAGCGCAACGGTGCCGGACGGAGCTGAGGAGTCTGAGGGGCCGGGAGGGCTGGTCTCGGACAGTTCCGAGTCCGGTTACAGTGACGTGGAAGGAGCGTGTCATTTGCAGAGAGTAGGGGCGGTGGTCGAGGATATTAGGCCACAGGGATTTGCGAGTACGGTCGACGAGGCCGGGGATCACCCTGACCCTCTCAGCTTTTTCGCTAGCAAACAGGAGGCGAACGGAGCATTTGCGTTGCTTCCGCCAGCGGTGCGTAGACAAGCGATAGAGGATCACGCGGCCGGGAAGCCACCCACCTGGCACGCGCAGGCAGCCGCGGCGCTTCAGCAGGGCCGGGGTCTGGTCGCGGAGCGACGACCCCGAGCACGGCGTAAGCGAGTGCGTTGGCGTGACCAGGTCGCAGCAGTCGGTCAGCCTGGTGCTGAAAGTGGCCCCTCCACCGAGCGAACGGGACCAAAAGTCCCCACCGTCCCGAGCCCTCAGAGTCAGAAGTCGCGAGCCTCGGCACCAGACGTGCCGCCAGACACTACCCCGCCGCCAGCTCCGCAGACCACAGACCCGCCGGTACCGGCCGTCCCGCCAGGCACTACCTCGCCGCCAGCCCCACAGACTGCTCAGGCCTCCCCGGAACCGCCGGAGGACGAGATAGACGAGACGGTGTCGCCGGAAATCTGGCAGCAGCTTAGGGACCCGGAAAAGGAGTTCGCAGATGTCATTTGCACAGAGCTGCCGGAATCAGTCCAGTCAAGGGAATTCAAGTCCGGCATCCGGCTCAGGCCAGATTGGAGTGGGAACGCCTTGCACCGGCGAGGGTACAAGTTGTCGCAAGAGGAGTTGCGGCAACTCCGGCAACAGCTAGATGAGCTCTTAGCCAAAGGGTACATACGACCCTCGGCCTCTCCGTGGGGCTGCCCCGTGCTGATGGTCCCCAAGCCGAGTAATCCCAAGGAGTTGCGTCTAGTCATTGACTACAGACAGATCAATGAGATCACAGTCAAGGACAAGTACCCCCTCCCGGATGTCCAGAGTCTCTTTGATGACCTACAAGGGGCTACCGTCTTCTCTACGATGGATGCCCTTTGGGGATTTTGGCAGGTTCCTATGAAAGCAGAGGACGTTGAGAAAACCGCAATGACTACGCACTTTGGAGCGTACGAGCGGTTGGTCATGCCTATGGGATTGTCAAACTCCCCAAGTACCTGGCAAAGGATGATGCAACAGTACCTCGGGCACCTACCCTTTTGCACAGTATTTGTAGATGACATCATGATTTTCTCGGCTGAGGTTCCGGGTAAGAGCGCCCATGAGGTACACCTCGACCACCTCCGCCAGGTCCTGGAGGCATGTCGAAAGAATTCCGTCTACCTCAAAAAGTCGAAAGTCAAACTGTGCAAACGATCAGTCCGGTTCCTAGGGCATGTGGTGGATCGGGATGGATGCCGCCCACAGCAGGATAAGGTTGCGTCGGTACGCGATTGGCCAGACCTAGAAACTGTCACACACGTGCGACAGTTCCTGGGCATGTGTGGCTTCTACCGGAGGTACATCCAGAACTTCGCAGATATCGCGTACCCGTTGACCCGCCTCACCAAATCCGGCGTGGACTGGACCTGGGGCGAGAATGAAAAGGCAGCATTTAAACAGCTAAAAACTGCTTTGATCTCCTCCCCAGCCTTGGCCCTACCCGATCAAAAGGGTGCAGCAGACGGTTTCAGACCCTTCTTTGTACAGACAGATGCCAGTGGAGTAGCACTAGGGGGTGTACTCATGCAGGATCAGGGACGAGGCTTACAGCCCTTAGCCTTTGAAAGCCGGCAGTTCTCCAGCGCAGAGCAGAACTATCACGCTGGGGAACGGGAGCTTTGTGCCATCCATCATTGCACCACGGTCACCTGGAGACATTATCTGATTTTTACATCATTTAAGCTCATGGGAGACCGTAAACCCCTTCAGTGGCTCTTCGCCCCAGCTAGGGAGCTCAGCCGACGTCAGGCTCGCTGGTACGAGGACTTGGTAGAGGTAGGAGTCCATCAGATGGAGCACGTGCCAGGGCGCTGTTTAGTAGTACCAGATGCGCAGTCCCGGCGACCAGACTATCAGGAGATGTCAGCCAGAGAAGGGTTGAAGGAAAAAGGGATTGTGGATCGCGCCACGGATGGGCCCAGAGACTCCGCACCGATAGGCAAGGGGTCCGAAGAGGACGAGGATCCTACCTCTGTCCTCGGGGCAGTGGATCGCACCACCGATGGACCTGAGTACTCTGAGCCGAAAGGCAAGAGATGTGAAGAGGACGAGGATCCCACATCTGTCTTAGGCGCCACCTTCGAGTATAGTGATTACGAGGACGAGTCCTTCCCTCCCACCAGTCCAGTACCGGTCATTGGTGAGCTCACCCATCTGAATGGGCTCACGTGGGTAGAGTCGCCGGCCCTTTGGCTGGACGCAGCTGCCACCCTAGCAGTAGGCGAGAAATCCTTGAGGGATGCCGAATCGCTAGCAGTCATGCCCAGAGCAGACCGAGCTAGGGAACAGGCCACAGCAGAAGTCCAGAGTCATCCGGAGGAAGGAGCACCGGGGACCGACGAGTTCCCCCACCCTGAGACCCAGAGTCATCCAAAGGCAGCCGGAAAGGTACCTGAGCCCGTTAAGCCCCCAGAAAGTAGCTCCCACTACGACCAGGTCGTAGATCGCCAGGACTGGAAGCTGATCAAGGAGCGCTTTGAGGAGATAGCGGCCCAGTACGGGATGTTTGACGTCGACGCGTGTTGCGACTCCATGGGCGTTAACCGGCAGGTTGACACCTATTGGACCGACTGCTTGAAGGAAAAGTGGCGCGGGAAACACGTTTGGTGCAACCCCCCTTACACGAAGGATTCAGACTTGATAGAAAGAATTCTTCGGCATTTCCTTGCTGAGTGGCGCGCCGATCCGGAAAACACCTCGGCGATGTTCCTTCTGCCAGACTATGACGCCCCCTGGAGGCGGTTGATTCACCCCAAGTATGGGCTTCATCCGGTCAAGGTCTTTGACACGAAGGACGAAAAAGGTCGTCCCAACCACCTCTTCGAGTCCCCTGATGGAGGTCGACCCCCGCTGCGCTGGCCGGTCCTTCTGGTGTGGGCCCCAGCAGCCAGCAGAGCAAAGCCCCGAGCGCCGCCGGCGCGAAAGGACAGTGAGGCAGAACCCGACGAGCCTTTAGTCACTACAGGGGTTGCAGCAAGGGCCAGGGCAGCGTCAGGCCCACTGAAGGCTGATGAGTTCGTCCGCGCCTTGCAAGCGGAATACGGACGCAGCCAGTACCTCAGCTCGTTGAAGGAAGAACTGATCGCAGCCCCACATGAGAGGACAGACACATTTCGCATGGTAGACGACATGATATGGCGAGTGGCAGAAGGGCGGTATCAGCTAGTGCTAGCTCAGGATTCCCCCCTCAGAGAGCTGGTGATGCGCGAAGCACACGAGTCCCCGGCAGCAGGGCACACAGGAAGGGATAAGACACTGGACAGGGTATCCCGTCGTTTTTGGTGGCCACGCATGAGCAAGGATGTCACCGACTGGTGCAAATCCTGCGTCGTGTGCCAACAGACCCGGCCACGCAACGGGTATCCAGACGGTCAGCTTAACCCCTGCAAGTCCCAGTAAGACTGTGGCAAGTGGTTAGTATCGACTTCGTCACTGGGCTGCCTCGCACAGAGCGAGGGTACGACGCGTTTGCTACCTTCACGGACAAGCTGTCCAAGATGGTGCACGTAGTCCCCATGCTTTACGCTGACAGCTCAGCTGCACAGATCGCGCGCATGTATTTCGACCAAGTGTGGCGTTTGCACGGCGCTCCCATGAAGAGCGTCTGTGATCGGGACTCCCGCTTCAGGGATGAGATGCATCTCGAGCTACATCGGTTGATGGGAGTCCAGGTTGCCTCTACCACGCCGTACCACCCACAAGGTGATGGGCAGGCAAAGCACACAAACCACACGGTCGAACGCATGTTGCGCGCGTATGTCGACGCCAACCAGCACGATTGGGATTTATGGTGTACCCCGGTCGAGTACGCCATTAATGACTCTCGTTCCGCCGTCACGGGATTCACCCCTTTTGAACTGACGTTTGGTCACGCTCCGGCCTCTCAGCTGGACTTCTTCGTGGAGGCAGCACTTGCATCACGGAGAGGCCGAGCTAAGGGGGGGAGGGGCGCAGCAGTAAAAAGGGGTACAGCCCACGAGACAGCCCGCCAATTTGTTCGCCAGTTGCAGCTCGCTAGGAAGAAGCTGCTCTTAGCTCAGCAGCAACAGATCGCCCGGTACGACGCGCGTCACAAGTCCAGGAGTTACGCAGTAGGCGATGAGGTTTGGGTGGATGCCACGCACCTCACCCAGCCGGGCGACCGCGGGTTGCACAAGAAATTGCTTAAGAAGCGCCTCGGGCCCCTTCGGGTGCTGGAAGTCTTTCACAGCGACAGGCAGATGGCCCTTCCCGCGAGCGATAGAGGCGCACCGTCGGCCTATAGGTTGCAGACGCCTAAGCAGTGGAAAGTGCACGATGTGTTTACCGTGGACCGGCTTTCGCCAGTAGAGTCGAGCAGCCGCTTCGTTGAGAGAGCTAAGGAGATTCCCCCTCCTCCGTTGGACGTCAGCGGGCGCAAGGAAAGCCACGTCGAGAGGGTGGAGCGTTCGCGCACGCGCCAGCGTCAGGGCAGGAGGTGGACAGAGTACCTGGTCAAGTGGACAGGAATGCCCCGCAGTGAGAACGAGTGGAAGACCCGAGAGGATCTGGAGTGGGACGGAGCCGGCAGGCCCGGTGTTCCCAACCGAGCGTTGCTGGAGTTTGAGAGGATCGAGGCTAAGAGAGTGGAGCGAGAGAAGCTTAGGGTCCGTAAGAGACGCGACGAGTCCGCAGGAGCGGTATGGACCACGCTATCGGAGGAGCTCAAGGTAGACGGAGCAATGCCATGGGTGCCAGAGGAGAGGTTTGATGAGGAAGTAGGAACTTTCGCGAGAGTATCTGCTCAGAGCACCCTGCCGCCAGTCAACGGAGCCGCAGCACTTGAGAAGGAGCCAGTCGGCCAGTCTAAGATTCTCGTATTGTTTTGTGGGACCGGGTCAGTCGAGAGGCAGTTCACCAAGCAATTTCCCAACAGCGAAGTAGTTGCCGTAGACATTCAGCCCAAGTGGGGCCCCACACATTGCGAGGATATCATGCGATGGGACTACCGACAGTTCAGACCAGGACACTTCGACGTAGTCTGGGCTAGCCCACCTTGTACAGAGTACAGCCAGGTGAAGACGGTAGGCATCCGAGATTTGCGCGCTGCGGACAGGCGAGTTCGTAGGACATTGGAGATCATCCGGTACTTGAGGCCCGAAGCATACTTCATTGAGAACCCGAAGGGAAGAGAGCCCCACGGGTTGCACACGCGTCGCTGCATGAGCAATCTACCAGCTCCGCACCTCGTCACGTACTGCAAATACGGGACCGCATACAGGAAGCCCACGCACATCTGGACCAACGTTCCGTTGCGCACACCCTTGCGAGTATGCGATTCCGATACGCCTTGCGAGTTCTTCCGGCAGCACGGCAGGCACGAGAAAGTAGCGCAAGGAGGGCGCGCGATGAGAGCCGGAGGTGTGTTTGCGAAGGGCATGGGAGCGCGAGAGAATTTGTATGGGATTCCGTCGGCACTGTTAAAACAGCTTTTCCACAACCTGACCCTACATGAAGAGGTGCATGCGTTCCTGTCTGAACTGCTTGTCAGGGAGGATCTGAGCGAGATGAGCGTTTTGGTCCAGTCAGCTGTTGTTGAGAGTGACCTGCCCGAGTTTGAGCCGGAACCGATAGCGTTGGCGGGAGTACGAGCTGAGGTGACGATCATACCTGAGGGCGGATGGGAATCTGACGCGAGTGGTCTTAGCGATTGAGAGCGTTGGGGAGCGTCGGGAAGAGCGGTGGCTCCAGCCTTGGCGAGACCAGGCGGCAGGTGAGAACCTGTGTAATCCATCCGAGAGAGCAGTGGCTCTAGCCTCGGCACAGCCAGGCAACAGGTGGAAATCTGTATAATCCATTTGAGCAGTGGCTCTAAGCCTCGGTATGACCAGGCGGCAGGTGAGAACCTGGATAATCTATCCAACCGAGCAGTGGCTCTAGCCTCGGCGCGACCAGGCAACAAGTGGAAATCTGTATAATCCATTTCACGAGAGCATTGGCTCCGGACCTGGCACGACCGGGCAGCAGTTGGAGATCTGGGTAAAAGCTCTAGCACTCCGAGGAGGCGGTGAAGGTTTAAAACCTTTCCTCCGGGCCGGCATCCCGAGAACTGTCAGGTAATTGGCAAACCTATTGTCATCCCCTGTAAGTGTGCCGTGTTGGGAGGTTTAAGACCTTGAGCGTGGTAATGGATGTGAAACCTTGAGCCTTGGGGGAGCCTGGTAGTGCAGATGGCAGACCGGTGAGAGGCCGACCCTTGTGCTTAAGAGGTCGATCTCCTTATTGCGGTGTGTCTTGGGAAGTGTAATGTCATCCCAGACGACAGGCGGCTGAGACCTGTATAATCATTCAGAGCAACAGTAGAAGATCTGTATAAAAACTTTACTGGTCCGACGTGGTCAGCGTGGACGTGACCTTCCCTAAGGGGGGGGGGAGTTGTGCTAGGAGGCAAGCACAAGAGCAAGAAACACGGCTAAGTACAAAACGCAAGAGTACTCAGTACGGAGTACAGTAGGACCGATCAGAATGATGTTGATGTGAGGTGCCCAGCCTGTTGTACGGAGTACTCAGTACAGTTGAGTTATGGAAAGAGTTCCTGAATGTATAAGAACTCTAAGTGTAACCCGTTTCGGGGAGATGAACTGAACTGAAAAGTATAACATAAAAGTAAAGAGCCGTAACTGCTGTATATTGTGTATTGAAAGCATGCACTGATAGCAAAAGCATAACTATATAGATTTACGAAACCGAAGTCTTGTAGTTGACCAAGCGTAATCATACCTCGTGCGGTCGTTTAATAAGTGTAGATAGAATAAGTCCGAAACCGTAAAGAAGAGAAGAAGCAAGAGTGTAGACTCCTACACATTTGGGGGGCATTGTGAAGACACACGCATCTGGG
>LGRX02002646.1:0-61447 GCA_001247695.2 Cymbomonas tetramitiformis | reverse complement strand
ATCGTATACAGCGTACAGTGTCACAGTGTCTGGCTTCATTTTTTCGCACTGTTAAGGGGAATTCGACAATGACACAGTGTTGAGCCACTGAATTATATTTCCCGATTTTTCAAAAGAGGGGGATCTTCGATTCCATCTCCGATTTTTTCCCCAATAGGGGGTACGTGAACGTACAGGTGGGGAAAAATCAATTTCCAAATTATTAGGTTGGTGGCCATTGAATTGAAGTAGACGTTACTACAGGCTTCTTCTCCTTGGTTCTGGAGAGCCTTGCCCTTACTCTCAAGGTATGCCATCACCCTGAAATGATCCTGGGTGAGGTCCTCTCCATTTTCGGACTTGGCTTTTATGGTTGCAAACCATGTTTTCTCGAATTTGATAGGTGCGGACATGTTTAACAGTGAATCGGGATAGAGTTGCTGTGGTTGTATCGTCAATAATGGTTTAAACAAAGAGTCGTTGAACAATTTGTAGGTTGCTACAAGGAAGTAAGTTCAATCTATAGTATCAAATAGATTTGGTAACTGTGTCCATAATGTTGACAAATGTCATTGTGTAAGTACATGAGCGGCGGCAATTGCATTATTCGTTTGACATGTGTCATTAGAATTTAAATGTTCAAGACTAGAGGAGAACCAATAACATGAAAGATTGGTAATAGTATAGATTTTCCAGGTAGGAGTTCTTCAAACTTTAATAGCTGGCATGTTTGCGAATGTTTTTTGGAAATTGTATTCATAATCTGACAATATCATTGTGTCAACGATAACCGCAAAATGGCGGCATTCATATCATTTTGACATGTAGGTGTCAACACTTAGATCGACCAATAAAATAGAAGATTGAACATCACAGTATCCAAATATCTACAAATCAAAATTCGGTATTTGCAACCAATAGTGTTATTTGAAGCATAGTAGCAAATATTTTGAAATTTGATGTCGCTCAACCCCCTTCGTCGAGCCGGCCTCAGCCAACCCCGCAGTGGGCGACGGGATGAGCCACGACGGGGGCGCGGAAGCCCAATCTCGCCCTCAAAATTAAAAGGCCAAATCACCTACGAGGCTCAAACATCCCAGTTGATCCAATTTCAAAGATCCAATTTCAAAGAATAAAATTAATAGATAGTAAGTTGTCGATTCCCCTACGGCTCACGGCCACCACAGTGGGGGGGGGCTTCGCCCTCCCCCCCAAAAAAATGTGGGAAGCAACTTGATTTCCATCGGACTCGGCCAGCCCATACAACTGACGTTCATGACAATGTCATCAACTTTCATTGTCGAAGCTCTCAGCTCAACGGTTTTCGGACTGCGTTTCAGTCATGTCATGTCATACGTTTTTATATCAATGTCGACCACATCCATATATTTATGCTCTTCATCTTTTATAAACAATATTAATTATTAATATTTAAAATATTATACTGAACGCTGAACGCTAACGTGATACCGTGAAAATATAATACTGAACGCTAACGTGAATTTGAATAACATTAAATATTGACCATAAACGAAATGAAGGCTTTAAACAAAAAGCGCGTGAGCGCGAAAAGCGTGACAGAAAAAAGGTGACAGAAAAAGCGTGACACAAATCAGTGCTCGTTTGGACGGAATACCTGGTCGCAACGAAATGAAGTCTCTAAATAAAAAGAGCGTGAGCGCGAGTCTCTAAAAATTTATACGCAACAAAACATATCCACGATGGACATTTTGTTAGCAGCTTTCATCTCAACGACGCAAATTGAAAGTGACCTCCCAAAAAGCGTCACGCAAAGCTAGGCTGTAAACTATTACGCTATACGTGACGCAAAAAGCGTGACGCAAAAAGCGTCACGCAAAAGAGCGTCACGCAAAGCAGTGTTCATTCTGTAATAGCTGGTTTCTACGAAATCAAACCTCTAAAAATTTATATCAAACTCCTAAAAATTTATAGGGGGTACGTGAACGTACAGGTGGGGAAAAATCCAAATTCCTCAATTCTAAATTTTGCATTGTTACCATCAAATTGTGAGTGAACGCGGAGGTGCAAAAGGAATGTTGTGAAGTATTGAATAACAACGGTTTAGAAAAGCAAGTGGCATCGGCAATGAACACAAGGGTATTAATTGGGATACTTACGGAATCAAGATATTGCTATGTTGCCCAACCATATCGACAACTGTTGATATAAAGGTCAGGTGAATATAATTTGGAAGCATAATTGGAATGTAATGTGTTTAATTAAAGCAAAGTAACATAAAAAACCGGATTTTTCAAAGAGGGGGACAATCTAAAGAGTCCCCCCCCCACACCCCAAAAAAAAATGTGGAAGCAGCTTGATTTTCATCGCGATACGGGCTCGGCCAGCCCATACAGTACTGTACAGCTGACGTTCATTTCATTGTCATCAACTTTCATTCTCGAAGCTTTACGCTTGACAGACTGCGTCTCATGTCATGTCATACGTCTAACGCCTTATGTGTCAATGTCCAGTCGACCACATCCAAATATTTATACCGTCAATTAAGTCTTCGTCCCTTTTTAAAATTAAATAAGTCATATTAAAAATAATACTACAGTGTTAAGTTATACAGCTAAGTTATATTTATACTCAACACATGTGTCACATGTGCAATTCCAATAAAATTAAAAATATATATATTATAATTATATTGACCAATTAAATATAAAGAGGCTTTGTATTGAATATTCTAAATATCAAATTATATACTGCCGCGTGCGACACATAATTATCCACGACACACGAATCGTTTCGCAGTTTTCATCTACGACGCTAAAGTGCGTAACAGGGGTTAAATTGAGTGGGTGTAACGCGTGACGCTCGAAAAGCGTGACGCTCGAAAAGCGTGACGCTCGAAAAGCGTCACGCTCGAAAAGCGTCACGCTCGAAAAGCGTGACACTCGAAAAGCGTGACGCTCGAAAAGCGTGACACAAAGCAGTGTTCGTTTTGGAATAGCTGGGTTTCGGCGAAATGAACCTTTAAAAATTTATAGGGGGTACGTGAACGTACAAGTGGGGAAAAATCAATCTCAAATCACCATACAAAATGTGATGTGGGCAATGAAGGTTAATTAAAAACAGCGTGAGCGAAATGTAGTATATGTCTTATTAGTGACTTTCCCGCAAATTTCGGCAGCCAATTCTTTCGCTAGTCCGACGTCAGGAGATGCCGCATTTTTCGGGGACACGTCGGTCCACGTCGGATCGGCTGCCGATTTGCTCAATTCGCTCGTGAGAATTCGCTTGAATTCGCTCGATCGAGGCCAAATTCGAACGAAATGAGAACTCAATTCGGCAGCGACTCAATTCGCTCGGCTGACTGTACAACATGAATATTCGATTCAGACCCAACCAAAATTGGCGCTCGCAGACTTCACCAGTAACATCGGACGTTTGCAACAAGATGGATATTTTATGCCCACGTCGGACTAGCGAAAGAAATAAAGCACCCTTGCGCCCGTCCTAAGCATCCCGTCCTAAGCGCTCGACGGTCGCGACAGCTCGCGATCCTGAATCTGACCTGCTCGTCGGTTTTCTGAATTACAGAGCTCCGCGTTTTTCCTCGGGCATTTCCAGCATTTTTAATGCCGCGATAAATTCGGCCGCCATTCGTTTTCCCGGAAAATCTGTCATACTGAGACACATTACGTCTGTATGATCGCGCTTGACACACTCTCGTGTTACCAGTGAGACACTTTACGTCCAGAGAGACACTTTACGTCTGTTAATGAAGGGAGAGGGAAAGGCGAAGGGTTTAAGATTTAGCGGCAGTAGGAATAGTTTTCAGAAGCATATGAAAAGTATTCTAGTGCTTCTGAAAACTATTCCTACTTCTTCTATATCCTAAACCCTTTGCCTTGCCTTTTACTGCTGCACGCGACCGGCAAGCATCTTTGAAACTTCCGAGTTTCAAAGATGCGTTTTGTATTTTGGGTGCACCCTAAAATTACAAAACAGCCGAGCGCTTCCCGTTTGTGCGGGATATTCACATGTATTCCATGGAATATTTCATATGAATTAACACACATGCACATGCAGGGGAAACCCTCGGCTGTTTAGCATCTTTGGGTTTGGGTTTGTGTTCGAACCCAAACCCAAACCCAAAACATCTGCCTTAGAAATAAATTGCGCGTTGGGCGCACAAGTAACTTGAAGCCTTGAGCTTCAGGTAACTTAAAGATATATCCCTTGGCAGTATTTGTGCCAAGTTTCGTGCTCTAGGACGCACGGGAAGCCCTCGGCTGTTTGGCATCTTTGCGTTTGGGTTCGAACCCAAACCCAAACCCAAAACATCTGCCTTTGAAATACATTGCGCGTTTCGCGCACAAGTAACTTGAAGCCTTGAGCTTCTAGTAACTTAAAGATATGTATCTTGGCAGTATTTGTGCCAAGCTTCGTGCGCTAGGACGCACGGGAAGCCCTCGGCTGTTTGCCATCTTTGGGTTTGGGTACGTTCGAACCCAAACCCAAAGGCAAAGGCATAGGACAGTTTCGTAGATTCTGTCCCGATGCCTTTGCAACCTCGCATGCTAACTCATATTATAATGAATATTCAACACTTAATTTGAATCATGTAATTTTAGGGTGCACCCAAAATACAAAAAGCATCTTTGAAACTCGGAAGTTTCAAAGATGCTTGCCGGTCGCGTGCAGCAGTAAAAGGCAAGGCAAAGGGTTTAGGATATAGAAGAAGTAGGAATAGTTTTCAGAAGCACTAGAATACTTTTCATATGCTTCTGAAAACTATTCCTACTGCCGCTAAATCTTAAACCCTTTCGCTTTGCCTTTCCCTTTCCCTTCATTCACAGACGTAAAGTCTCTCTCTGGACGTAAAGTGTCTCACTGGTAACACGAGTGTGTGTCAAGCGCGATCATACAGACGTAATGTGTCTCAGTATGACAGATTTTACGGAAAAACGAATGGCGGCCGAATTTACCGCGGCATTAAAAATGCTGGAAATGCCCGAGGAAAAACGCGGAGCTCTGTAATTCAGAAAACCGACGAGCAGTTCAGATTCAGGATCGCGAGCTGTCGCGACCGTCGAGCGCTTAGGACGGGATGCTTAGGACGGGCGCAAGGGTGCTTTATGCGAAAGAATTGGGCTGCCGAATTTGCGGGAAACTCTCGATTGGGTTAAAAAGGGCGTGAGCGCGAAAAGCGTGACAGTCGAAAAGCGTGACAGAAAAAGCGTGACACAAATCAGCGTTCGTTTTGGAATACCTGGTCTGAACGAAATGAAGTCTCTAAATAAAAAGAGCGTGAGCGCAAAAAGCGTGACAGTCGAAAAGCGTGACACAAATCAGTGTTCGTTTTGGAATACCTGGTCTCAACGAAATGAAGTCTCTAAATAAAAAGAGCGTGAGCGCGAAAAGCGTGATAAAATTTAATAAATAATAAGCCGTCGATTCCCTGTGTGTGTGTGTGGGGGGGGGGTTCCCCACTTCCCAAAAAATGTGAGAAGCATTTTGATTTCCATCGGAGTTCGGCCGGCCCATACAGCATTCATGGTCGATTCCTACGGGTCACGGCCACCGGTGGGGGTCCCCCCCCCCCAAAAAAAAATGTGAGAAGCAGTTGATTTCCATCGCGGCTCGGCCAGCCCATACTGTGTCACAGCTGACGTTCATGACAGTGTCATCAACTTTCATTCTCGAAGCTTTACGCTTTACAGACTGCGTCTCTTGTCATGTCATACGTCTACTGTAACGTCTTATGTGTCAATTTCCAGTCGACCACATCCAAATATTTATACCGTCAATAAAGTCTTCATCTTATTTTATTTAATACTACAATGCTGAGTTATATTTATACGCTCAACAGTCGTGAAACTGTGCAATTCCAATAAAATAAAATTAAAATTAAATATTCACCAATTAAATATAAAAAGGCTTTGTATTGAATATTCTAAGTATCAAATTATATACTGCCGCGTGCGACACATACTTATCCACGACTTACAAATCGTTTCGCAGTTTTCATCTACGACGCTAAAGTGCGTAACAGGGGTTAAATTGGGTGGGTGTAACGCGTACGCTCGAAAAGCGTCACGCTCGAAAAGCGTGACGCTCGAAAAGCGTGACGCTCGAAAAGCGTGACACAAAGCAGTGTTCGTTTTGGAATAGCTGGTTTTCGGCGAAATGAACCTTTAAAAATTTATACACAAAAGCGTGACATAAAAAACCGGATTTTTCAAAGAGAGGGACAATCTAAAGATTTTTCCCCAATACACAAAAGCGTGACATAAAAAACCGTATTTTTCAAAGAGGGGGACAATCTAAAGATTTTTCCCCAATACACAAATTTGTCACGTCATAAAACGGACTTTTTCAAAGAGGGGGACAATCTAAAGATTTTTCCCCAATATATAGCTGGTTTCTGCGAAATCAAACCTCTAAAAATTTATACACAAAAGCGTCACGTCAGTTTTTATTTAACGACGCTATACAGTAGGCTGCGACTACACTATACGTCACGCAAAAAGCGTCTTAAAGCTAGGCTGTAAAATTAGTACACTATACGTGACGCAAAAAGCGTCTTAAAGCTAGGCTGTAAAATACTATACACTATACGTGACGCAAAGCAATGTTCGTTCTGTAATAGCTGGTTTCTGCGAAATCAAACCTCTAAAAATTTATACACAAATTTGTGACGTCATAAAACGGACTTTTTCAAAGAGGGGGACAATCTAAAGATTTTTCCCCAATATTTTGAAGAGAAAATCTTGTGATGGTTGTATAATTTCATGACACTGCCTCTGCCCCCTGAACTTTTCATCGTAAGTAGCCCACCAACTGCCGGAACTACTGCCAATCCAAGGTCATGGGAACGAATAAGAGGTGGTTACATTTCTTGCATTTACATGGCCACCGGACTATATGCGAACTACGTCGGTGCAGATGCAAGACCTTCGGGGATGATGGGACGCATGCTACGGGAAGATGGCGGTGGTATTATGTACACACCCTTTCGGGTCATGATAAGTGTGGGCCTGAGGCCCGGGCTGGAAGGGATTTCCGGAGACATTGTGAAGAGACTCCCTAGGATGAACCAGCAAGTTGAATCGACCGGCAGGCAGGGCTTATTTGTTCGTGTGGTGGCTTCATTCCAACACGCAGACCGGCAGACCTTTTGAACGAGCCTAGCCAATAGCCGGCAAAGAGAATGTGTGATCGGAGATGTATTTGTTCTTCTTCTTATGGCTCCTAGCTCATCCTGCTCTAGCATGCACTTTATGCTTTGCCACTTTGTTACCACACTTGTGACTCTGACTAGCTTCTAGACTTAGCACTTTAAATCTTACAATGTAATAAGTCTAGTAGCTAGGGTGGTGTACTGTCACAAGCCGTGCCCCTCAAATGCGGTGGTGCGCTGGAAATGACACCCTGACTAGTTCGTACAGTCAGGTGTCATATTCAGTGAGTCATTCTCGTCGGTGTACAACGTGTGTACTAGACTCAATATATATTCCGTTTATCTGAGTTTAGCTGGATCCGTTGTTTCACCGTCGGCAGCGGTTCCCCTCTGCCTGTTGAGCTGTTTCCAGCAGTGGCCAGGATACTCGTCTAGCACGCACTAACACATTAGAAGGAGAACGCATGAGAGGCATGTTAATATCGCTCTGCCGAGTGTACAAGGATACGATGCGATAGTGAAAATACTAGGTGGTTTCTTCGTTATCGGTCGGAGCTCCGAGGGACCGGCCTAACAGGATTACGCACCCTAGCGGGCCGGTGTCGAGGGGCAATAACGGGAGTGCCGGCGAGAGTGGGTCCGCTCATGGGGGAGCAGACTTTTCCCCCATTGTATGGGGGGGTCTGGTCCCTCCTAGTTTCACCCCTCGCCTTGAATGACCCTGCCGCTGTCATCTGTCATCTGTCACGGCACCGAACGTCCGCCACGCACCGATAGAATAACGCTCAATCATTTTATCTTATGCAGCTTAGATCGATTGTACCGCCACCTGCTTTTCTGATTATCTTGTGGATTCCGTGACATATTGCCTGTATATATTACTTTCTCCTTCAGGTTATGGGCCCACCACGCTTCCATCCGACACTGAACGTGTTTCAAAACGGCAAATACCTTCGGTGCATGGCGACTACCGTATGCTACTTTGCTTACAGCGGTTCAGGACCGCGCGCATGTTTCGTAACCGCATAGCTACTATTCTGCACAAAGTCGAGTGTGGCGACGAGGCGGTTATAGTAGAATACAAATCCAAACTTTAACCGTTTATCCAAATCCAACCGTTTGTCGTGAAGAGCGTTTGCATGACCTTTTCCACATTATGTGACACCCCGATCCGAAAGGTCCAAGCAAATTGGGGACGCTGAAGGAAAGATTTTTTGTGCTCTGAAGTGAACAGCTAAGACGTCAACACCGAAAATATATATATATATTTCCAGGGATGTTTCATACCCAACTTCAACGCTTAAGCTCCAACTCATGATAGGGATTTGATGGCGATTATGCAGAAGGAAACGGTGTTTAAGTCTGCTCTAGCTTCCGGGATATGATGGGCGCAGTTCATTGGTTTGGCTTCAGTCTTCTAAGTTCCATGCTCTGCACGTCAGCATAAGTGGTACCAGGTCCAAGTGTTTTGTTGCATTATCTATATATATATATATACGAAGTGCAACAATACAAGCACGGTGACTCACTTTACTCATTATACCCATTGTTCAGATTTGGCTTCAATGCAGTTTGACAAGAGAAATACACAAAAGGGTCAAGCGCCCACCGTACATGCTAGAGTGGTGGCCCTTTTACTTTGATCCCTGGCATTTCCCTGATTGCTCAAGGGCAACGCACTAAATTTATGGGGACGAGGTTTGGATGTTTGGGTGCGACATATTTAGGATCGTTTGGGAACCTGGGCTTCTCAAAAGTACATTCAACCGGCCAAGATAGGGTTTTCCCGACCTCTTTGTTCCTTTCCACTATTTCGTCGATCCGCACATTGTGTGCACGATTGGCATACACTAGGCTCGCATAGTCTTCCAAGAAAGTTTTAAGGGCGGCGGAGCGCAGTAAGCCCCTGCGAATAGCGATTATGTTCGATATTTCCCAAACCAAAACATCGTGACGAAGATTGAACAACGCGTGAGACTCCCACTCTTGAAGCGTCACAGATGCAACTTCACAGTAGTGGGCATGATGATAGTTAGTACTCGAGTTCGTGCCCCACCAACAGGTTCCAAATAGTACATATCCTGCTTGCTCTAATGTTTGAAACACTTCGAGATTGGACTTGAACGGCTCCGGCATATCATCCTTAATAACGTTGGAATAAGCAACCTCGATGATGATGAGCCAAGGTGCGAGCTGGGGATTTTGTAGAATCGGTACAGCCCAGCGCACAACGTCCGCTTCAAAGCCGTCTACATCGATTGATAGCATGGCCAGGGGCTCCTTTACAACGTCATAGTGAACAATTTGGGTTTGATTAGCAAACTTTTCATTATTAAATGCAGGTATAATAATATTCGAGGCTTTTGAGAGCCCCCGTCGTGAATACAGCGACTGATTGCCGATCTCCTGCACAAGAGCGTGGATAAGATTAACCTTATCTTTTAGTTTCTGTCGGAGGGGCTCGCCACTGTTCGCGACTTTTTTATGCCAACCCTGCACCCAAAATTCTTGGGCCTCAAAAGCGATAACACGTAGGCCGAGGTTCACCATCTCCAGGGCCTCATCCCCGCGCTCAAAACCAACTATCCCGACCAGGTCTCGAGAAGGAACACCTGTGGGAACGCTCTCCAAAAAGCGTTTGATAACCATATTTTTGCTATAGTGGAACTCAAAATTGCCGATCCAACGAGAAGATAGAGCGCCATTGATGAGGCCTTTTGGAAACATCTCGAAATTGAGAGGGTCCCTCTCTCCAGACTCAGGTCCGTTTTCAAAGTGGGCTGGACCTTCGGCTACAAGGTCGGGACGGACATGAAACTTCGTCTTCAGCGCATCCTGAGTTTTAATACAAGAATTTGATAACGCTGAACAGTCACCCACTCTGTTCTTTGAAACAATTTGACCCCTCAAAGAAAATAACGCGGAGAAAGAGTGCGCAAAATAACATGCGAGAAGGAATACCAGAACGCAGGTAGAATATTGGAACCTTAGAATATTGGAAGAAGGCCTACTCTTCCCATGTTTCTGCCACATCGGAAGTAGTTTCTGATCACGTGAGTAATGCGCGCTCTTGGGCTAGACTTTCGCAAACGGCTCACCAAACCTTTCCATTAAAATACCGTAGATAAACTTGAATCCCGCTTATACAAATACCGATTATCCCACGGATGATCAGCTACGGTAAGTCCAACCAGTGGCCCGTTACTACACTTTTTGGGTTCACGAGAGTCATTTTAGCTTTGCATCAAGATGCGGGCGAGGGTTGAGGGCGCGATGCTAATCGTAATGGCACTTGGTGGAAGGCGAAGGGTGCAGGGCACACCCATATGTATAAACCGCAGGGGTGTGGGGTTATATAACTTTTGGGTTATTTAGGGTTATACCGGGGTTAAGTTATATAACCCATAACCCGTCCAAAAAGCCCGAAAATGAGGTTATACTTATCCTCAATATAACCCTGGTATAAGGGTTATATTGAGGGTATATATGAAGGCGCGGTGCTTTGGACCCTCCCGTCTCCTCTCCTGTATGTAATCCCTATCTTGTATTCAACCCCAAGGGGGTACTCCCAAGGAATTGTACAAACACGATTATACCACGATTCACCAAATCGTTACACAAATAGAAATACTTATGACTACCGTAAATTATGATAGTCGACGATGACGTCAGTCCTGCGATAATTGATTCAGCATTCGGGTCGTCGGGTGACGAGGCTGACGACTACGAACTATGACAATAATACCAAGGAGAGGTACTCCGTCATCAACGATGTCCACGTCACCCAACCGACGTCAGCACCGTACGATATAGGAATCTAGGATCAGACCGTAGCACATCGATAGGAATTAATTATAGGACCGGCCTGATGACATCCTGACTTCGGACCTCTGTTGCTTGTGCTTATCTTGAAGGAACTTGGTAACTTTTTCATTATTCTCTTTTACCTTTCAGTAAACACTTATGGAGACAGAGACTTTGACCCCCCACACTGGGGGGTGCCTCTGCCCTCTCTGTCACCCCTCAATCCGAGGTTCCAGGTCAGCCTGCTTCCCGTGAGCTGAGACAATAAAACTATGTCTCACTTTTATTATCTCATCTTAGTTCAAGTGTGACCTAGCCTGCTTCACTGGCCAGCTTTCGTGATTTCAGTAGACAAATAAATATATATATATATATATATCCCTACCCTTATATATATTTATTTCACCGTCTCCGTGAGGTTATCGGGCCTTTACCACCGGTCCACCACCTCTAGCACTAGTTGTTTTTAGTCTAGTCTAAATTCGTTTCAGCTGTCAGGGTTATGACCGATGACATATGTGTCATACGTGTCACACATGTCATACCATGTCATGTCGTGTCATGTCATATATTATAATGATAGACAGTCGTCAGTACGGTCGACTATGACATATACAATCATACCATCTGTCATCCACTCACCTTGAGTGACACCTGTCATCGAGAGGCCAGGTTGTGGCATCGAGATGGCAAAGCAAGATGAAGTCTTGAAGAACCAACGTGTTCGGAGAAGACTCATCTTCGCTTTAAGCATGAACTGAACAAGCATGCGCGAGTATCACATGGCTTATTCGTTCAGCCGATACTGATTGTTCACCCAATGTCTCGGGTTCACAACCCAATTGTGGTAGCACCTATTGCCTATTACCCGCAGCTTAAGGTGGCTTAAGCCACCTTAACTTAAAGGGCTCATGGGGGCTTCTTCGGCGGTGCTTTCAAAATTTGGAGACCTATGTCGTCAAGATCTTGAGCTGCTCTTTCTGCAGTGTCTTATCAAAAGTTTGATCTGAGTTCATCTTGACCCTCAAAATCTCGGTTGAAGTAGGGTGGGTATTTCCCAATTTTCCCTTAAGATGGCTTAAGCCACCTTAAGCTAATTAGCTCACCGGGGGCTTCCTCTAAGACGCTTTCAAAATTTGGAGACCTGTGTTGTCAAGATCTCGAGCTGCTCTTTCTGCAGTGTCTTGCCAAAAGTTTGATCCGAGGTCATCTTGACCCTCAAAATCTCGGTTGAAGTAGCATGGGTATGCAAAAACCGGGAAAATCGCTCAAATTTTACTAAGTGTTGCACCCTCTTGGATACTTCCCAAAATTGCTCACCGGGAACTTGGGCTCGCCTAATAGTGCACATAGTGTCTAAAAGAAGACAATGTCGCCGTCATTTTGAGCTAAAAAAATCTAGCTTCCGGTACCGATAGCTCCCGTAATAATTGAAAACGTTAAGGTGGCTTAAGCCACCCTAAATCGCTGTTAGGGTGGCTTAAGCCACCCGAAGGGTAATAGCCACTATGAGGTGCCAGCGGGACATTGGAGTAATATGAGGTAGCATTGAGCTACAACCGACACTTCTGGAGAAGCAACTGCACTCATACCCACACATACGCTGCGTGAGCTATTAACGTTCAATAATAGCCTCGCCATATATGTTGGACTTCGGGTTTAGGCTTAGTTATTATGGGCTCTGACTAGCCCCTAGCCTGACCCTGCTTCCGTATCGTGTCCGTGACATCCTAGCACCGTATTGTACAGTAGTACAGTACAGTAGTACAGTCTTGTTTCACTGTCTGGGTTTCCGAGAGCATAAAGCCTCGGCCAGACACGGTTTATGTGATTATCAGTTTGATCTTCAGCGAGCTTAGCCGGCAGGGAAGATATCTTCCTGGGATTGGCCGGCCCGGGGCCGTGTCATGGAGGCCCGGGCCGAAGGCGGGCCGAAGGAAAAGTTGCGGATGGGCCGAGTCGCATTGAGGGGGAAATCGATAAATTTCCCAAATTTTATCGATTTTTGACAAATTGTCATACTTAAAATTAAAATTTTGCGCATGCGGCGGGCAATTTTGGGTTCGGGCCGAGACGGGCCGAAATGTGGCCGAAGTAAATTCCCAATGCGGGCCGAGTCACCTCCGCGGAAGATATCTACCCTGTTAGCCGGACAGCGGATCTGTCTTTCTCGCAGGTTATGGCCCGCACCGGCTTTCCGGTGGTTCTGATGATGGCGCAGCGCCTTGCTGTTGCCATGTTCGGCTAAGTAGGACGTAGGAGGGGCTGAGCGCCCACTTGGGCGGTGGTGTGTTATTCTCACGGTATGGCCTTTTAGCTTGGCAGTGATGGCGGCACGCCTTGTGCTCGCCTTCGCTGCGCAGGAGATCAACAATTGACGGATTATTTTTTTTGCAGCAGTATCGTCGCAACGAGAGTTGATTTGCTTCGTGTGCCACTAGCTTTGGCGAGGTCGCTCCACACGTTGCGGATTTTGGCCGCTCTCATGCTTACGCTCACGACCTGTGAATTTTGATCTTGTTCCGCTGAGGCTTCTACGAGTTGTCTGGCCGCTGTGGGAAATCTTATGCCACCACCCTCGCTTGCTCAGCTCTTCCGTAGTCTCTCCATCATGGTTACTACAGCGAATAGAATGACGCGGTCTCGCGTCCGTAGATTAGAGACGATTTTTGATGATGTGGGTGCACAACACTCAGCGACACCACAGACACCGCAGCTGCCAGCTCCGACCACCGCAGCTGCGAGAGAAAATCTTGAGAAATGTCAGCAGCTGGCTCGAGAAAATTTTGACAGGAGGGTCGCCAAAATCGTTGCCACGAAAATTCTCGGAGACAAATCGGACCGCTTCGCTGGAACAGAGACAGACGCAGTCGACATTTTTTCACAAATCATGCATGAGTTGCGCGCACAGTTCTTGCTCCAGTCGCAGGCGTTTGCTCCCCTCTTTGACCTGGCTGACGTGGCTGTTGAGGCTAGGCATGAGGCGAATGAGCTGCTGCTCTCGGCTCTGACCTTTCTGGCTCGACCTGGCTCGCCTGCTCGTGATTGGCTTGAGGCCTCTGGGTCTGACGTTCCTGGAGATGGCAAGCGTGCTGCCCTTGAGGTGGTACGCATGCTCCAGGAACGCTCAGAGCCCTTTGACTCTTTTGAGTCGCTGCTGGCGGTTCGCATCCCCAGCAGCGAGATCCTGACCGTGGCATCCGTGAGTTCAATGGCCTGTTGCGGGACGTTCAACGTTCCCACAACTTGCCAGAGGACGCGGTGAAGCGGCAGTTTCTCAAGGCTCTCGGCAATTCGGCTTTATACCGTGATTTGGCTAATTCCTTGGCTCGAGCTGACCAGCGGCAGGGCGTGTCTCTTTTGACTATTCAGGCTCGTGTGCGGGAGCAGTTCCGCCACGGCCTGAAAGTCTCTGACACCCCTGTTTCTGCTCTGTCATTCGGCGATGGCGCGTCTGACCTAGCTGCGGCGTTGTCCAGTCTGCAGAAGCAGCTGGAGCGCATGCAGCAGGACATTCGTGACCTAAAGCGGCAGAAGCGGGAAGGGGCACCGCCTGCGGGCAAGCACCTTACCCGCTCTGCTGCTAAGCATCATCGTGCTGGTGTTAAGCCACTTGGCACCGCTCCTCCTGTCTCATTTGACAAGAAGAGCGGTGCCTTCGTGCCCCACTGCAGAAATGCGGAGTGTGCACAAAGTGGTTTGAAGCACTGGCATGCTGAATGCCCCAACGGCGGTCCTCACTCTGCCCGCTATTGTGGTGCAGTTGAGGACTATGAGACTGACTGCCTGGCTGTTCGTTTCCAGCGTTTCTATGACGCTGGGGATGAACATGCCTTCGAGTCGCTCTGTGTCAGATATATAGTCGGGTGTATATATCGGATAACGGAGAATAAACCCTGAGTTAAGGGTTTCGATATCAGAACGGTAAAAGTCTCAGATTGATAAAAGAGATACACATAAATACTAACGGGTGTTTCCCGTCTACTGGTGACGGTCCCCCAGCCTACTATAGGAAGTGACAGGTGACAGTCTTTACTGTCGGTGTGTCACATCCAGCACACCACCTAGGGTGGTGACCGGAGCTAGTAGTGAACGAAGCAAACAAACCCCCTACTCAACTTCAGGAGGAAACTGTAGCACAACTGGGGGCCTGTACTCTTGGTCAGGGCGGTCCCAGGTCACAGCAAGATTGTCAGATACTGCTGTTACTTTGCTAAAACCCTAAACACAGCTCAAATTCAGAGAGCCCTTCTGCACATCTAGGAGGCTACACTACAGCTAACTCCCAGGCAGGCACGGCGTGATTAACTCTAGCCACTAGTGGTCTTCGGAGCTGTCTGCCCGGCTCGGAGCAGCGTGACTGTGAAGCGGCTGCCGGCCCCCGGGGCCGGTGATGAATCATTCGTAGAAGAAATTGACGGGTTCTCGATCACGGGAGGCTGCACCGCACCGGGATGCTGCCAAGTGCTGCCCGACGGTGGAGCCTCGTCATCTGAAGATGAAGCCGGCGACAGCGAAGGGCCGCCCACAAACAACTCGGCAGGCGGTGGCGGTCCGGGATGCCACGGCATCGGAGCCATGTAGAGGCCCTGCCTCCTCTGCTCCCGCCGTTGGCGACGAGGCGGAATCGCACACGGCACGTCATGAACCGCCTCAGTTGGCGAAGCCCCCGAAGTCGGGACTGCTGCGGCAGCCCACGGAGCACCACCGACCGGTGGACCCGTGCATGTGCGCGCATCGGCACCACCGACACCGGCAACGGCATGCG
This sequence comes from Cymbomonas tetramitiformis, assembly GCA_001247695.2. NCBI lineage: Eukaryota > Viridiplantae > Chlorophyta > Pyramimonadophyceae > Pyramimonadales > Pyramimonadaceae > Cymbomonas > Cymbomonas tetramitiformis. The sequence goes on along the minus strand of LGRX02002646.1, from coordinate 45,743 downwards.
GCGCGGCGGCGGCACAAATTACAAAGAGTGCGCACACCAAGGAGGAAGTGAGGAGAGACCTCCCGAGCCTCGGAATGCCGTTCCCGCAGCCGTACCGTGGCCGCGGCGGTGTCACCGAGGCATCTCCGTCGTCATCGTCGCTCGTGGCGTAAGCCGCGGGCTCGTAGTCGACCACGCGCTCCGGCGCCTCAACCGCGGAGAGCAAGTTCATGCTCGCGGCCAGCTCGTCGGGCACCAATGCAATCCCCGTGCCCTCAATGAAGTCGGCAAACGTGCGGGTGACGGGAGGGCAGAAGGGGTTTGGCGGACCGGTCCAATCCTCCTCGGACTCAACCGACGCGGGCGGGGAGTGCGCGGGTGGCTCCGACACCACCGGCATGTCGGCAGTGAAGGTGTTGATGTTGAACGTGGAAGCTCCAGCCGCGTGCGCCATCTCAGAGAACTCGGCGACGGCGGACACGAGAACCTCACCGCCCTCCTCGCAGAACGAGCACGCGGAGAGATCGGTGAAGACCTCCGGCTTCCCGCCCGCAAGCATGCAGAGGGCGTCGAACTCCACGGGGTCGCCGTTGTCGATGGCGTGTTGGAACTTCGCGGCCAACACGGAGTTTTCGGCCTCCTCGGCGAAGGCGAAGGCCGAGAGTCCGGTCCTGCCCCCGTTCGGGCAGTCCCGGTGCCAGTGCCTCGCCTTCCCCTTAGCACATACCTGATTTTGGCAGTATGGGATTGTCGCACCGCTCTCGCGGTGGAAGGCCACCTTCCGCGAGACGGACTGAGACCAATTCCCCCCTTTGGGGAGGGGCGAGGCTGCGAAACGGGTCTTGACCCGGCGGTCCGGTTTGTCCGCGCGAGGGGTAAATCCCCTCGGAGACGGTTCGGACTCGGCGGTGACGAGGAAGGTGGCCAATTGCCTCTTCAAGTCGAGCACCATTGTCCGCAAGTCCGCGATCTCGCTCGCCGCACCCAACCCATCAACGTCCTTCTCCATGAAATGCGTGCCGTGGGAGTACCGGTGTGCCGACGTGGTGGCGGTGCCCGCCCGCACGTGCTCGCCGTAGCACTCCCGCACCCACTGCTGAATGGTGAGTAGGTCGTGGGCGGCTCGCTGGTCGTGAAGGAGCAAACGGGACACCACCGGTCGGTAGAAGGTGGCGTCGAGGGCTTTGATGAAAAGGGACTTCACGTCCTCGTCCTGGAGCGTTGATCTCGTCCTCGCTGCCTTGAGCGCGGCGTTGAAGTCCTCAATGGGTCCATGAGGGTCCACGCCCGCAGCGATGCGGACGGCAAACATGTCCGCTTGCCCCTGGAAGGGGTCCCCAACCGGGATCATCCGACGGGCGAACTCGAGCAGGACACGCTTACCGTCTGCTGGGAAGCTGGCGTGGGACGAGTCCAACCAGTCCGCCGCGGGCGACGAGGGGTCGATCAGCAGCTCGATCGTGGAGAACAACAAATTGTTGGCCTCCACGCGGACGGCCAAAGTAGCGTCGTCCAGCGTGAAGAGCGGGAGGAAACCGGTGTCCTCAGTGACGAATGCTGCCTGCAGGGCAGAGACCATCCTCGTGAAGATGGCTGCCGCGTGGGGCTCCGCACCGGAAAATCTCCCCTCTTTGCCGTCGAACAACTTGCGCTGGACGTGCTTCGCCACCTTCATGTCGAAGTGCCCCCGCTGTAAGGTGCGTACCGATGCCAAAAATGTAGCACCCGCCGAATTAGCGGCCGGCTGTGCCGCTGGCGGGGTCGCGGGCGTGTTGGCATGCCTGGCAGCAACGGAGTCAAAGATTGTGCTTAATGTGCGGCGGCGATGCGCCATGCTAGCCGTCGATCTAGTAGAAGCAACCATGATGAAGAAGACTATAGGGGTGGAGTGAGGCAAGAAGACGTGGAAAAAAAAATGCGGTAGTCTTGGGCGGCCAAGAAATGTGGTGGGTCGTCGATACGGCTGCCGTGAGAGAGCGTAAATTCTGAGAAGTCGTGTGGTAGATGGCGGCCGATACGAAACGGTGTGGTGACCAACCAGGATGCGTAAACCAATCCAACGTTAAATCCCGTAGAAAAAACGTCCTCAAAGGCCTTCAGCTAGCCGTAAATCAACCCACAAAACTTAGGCCATACCCGCGACTGCCGGCACTCCCACGCGCGGAGCGCCTCACTCCATCCCAAGCGTCCGGCTTTAGCCAATCATCCTCGCGGTGTCGCAGTGGCTAAATAAAACGTAAGTGGGGCCAAACCTGTCAGATATATAGTCGGGTGTATATATCGGATAACGGAGAATAAACCCTGAGTTAAGGGTTTCGATATCAGAACGGTAAAAGTCTCAGATTGATAAAAGAGATACACATAAATACTAACGGGTGTTTCCCTACTGGTGACGGTCACCCAGCCTACTATAGGAAGTGACAAAAAGATGCCATCAAGCCGGTGTGTCACATCCAAAGACTTCCGCACGATGGAGGGTCGCCCAGAGGTGTGCGAGCTGTCGGCATATTCTTTTGTGACGGCTGAGCCCACATCTCTGCGGCACTTTCAGGATGCGGCGGCTTCCGCTCACCCTACAAATTATTGCCCCATTCATCCGTGTGGATTTGCATATGGACAGCGTATGGACATCGCAAGGACCCATATGGACAACCGTATGGACGGTCTGGACAGATTTCTGGCGAAACCTTGATGCATATGTAAGAACCATACGGACGACGCGTAATTGTGGTGTCCATATGAAAATGTCCCATGGACACCGTAAGGATTTCGTAAGGACACCGTATGGACGGCCGTATGGACACCGTATGGACACCGTATGGACAGAACACATGTCCACATGGTGTCCATACGCATGGACAGAGGCACTATCCAACCGCACGACAGCGCAGGGACACCGTATATGGAAACCCGTATGGATAGCATATGGACGTCGTAACCGGACGTGCGGACAACGTATGATGGACTACCGTAAGGACAGCGTATGGATAGCGTATGAACATCACAGTCGCACGTGCGGACACCGTATGTAATGCCGCAAGGACGGCATATGGACGGCGCATGGACATCGTAAACGTGCGTGCGGACGGTATATGGACTCCCATATGGATGACGTATGGAGGACGCATGGACATCATAATCGCACGTACGGACATCGTATGGACCACCGTAAGGACAGCGTATGGATAGCGCATGGACATTATAATCGCACGTGCGGACACCGTATGTAAATCCGTAAGGATAGCATATGGACGACGCATGGACATCGTAAACGTGCGTGCGGATGGCATATGTACTCCCATATGGACAACGTATGGACGACGCATGTACATCATAATCACACGTACGGACACCGTGTGGACTACCATATGGACATCGTAAACGTGCGTGCGGACGGCATATGGACACCCATAAGGACGGTCAATAATAGATCGTCCACACGCATGGACATCGGTGCCCGTACGTGTGGATAGCTTGTGTTTATAGATATCAATGCGTATGGACGATGCAGTCCACGCGTACGGACATCGGTGTCCGTGCGCGTGGATAGCTTGTGATACACAAAATATTTACAAGGTACAGGGATACACAAAATATTTACAAAATGTTTACAAAATGTTTTCTAGCCTAGCTTCTCGGCTTCTTTATTTTTGCTGGCTTTTCGCCTTCTTCCTTTTTTCTGTCAACTTTTCTCTTTGGAATTTGGAATTTGGAATTGGGAGCGGAACCGCCCTTAACCTTCTCATCCTTCTTCCCATCCTTCTTGTCCTCCTCATCCTCCTCAGAGTTGGTTTGCTCCTCGTCCTCGTCCTTCTCGTCGACGCCCTCGCCCCTCTCCTCATCCTCCACAGTCTCTCCGTCATTAGTAGCAGCGGCGGGATCCTCGACAGCCTCAACAACAGCATCATTAGCATCACCATCGGCCGCGTTCTCCTCTTCAACTTCCGATTCTTGTGCATCTTGCTTCTGACACCCCGGCACGTCCTGGAACCAGTGACGGCTCGTTCCTCTCGTATGGAACTGCAAGTGAATGCAACCTAAGTAAGTGCATTAAGAGCAACGACAACAATTGACAAGCTAAATACCACTAGAACAATACAAGCAAACACACCGTGACGGGGGGTATCCACGGTCCCGTTCCGATACCTCAGCAGGCTCCAACTTCAGGCCGGCCAGTTTTCTCGCTGTCAGCCTCTCGGGATACAGCTTCTCCGTGTTGGCGTGCCTCAAGTAGGCCTTGTGTATCCTGCGTACATAAACCACTTGTTAGACGGCGTCCTTACGTATGTACACCGTCTTCCACCCGTATGGACGGCACAATAAATGGTGTCCACGCGTATGGACAGCGAAACAACACCACGCACACATGTACACATGGACGTTCGCGTAAGTGCAAAAGGTAAAAATGTGAACGTTGCAGGGGAAGGCTGGGAGGGAGGGAGGACTTGCCAGATAACATTTTTTCTTACTATAACTGACTGGAGGTTGTGCTCCAGCATCTCCATCGTTTTATTAGCCGTCCCGGTGCGGAGTTGCTCGGCACTTACGAGCTCGTCCACCATCGACATGTGGTGGGAAAGAATCCGCTCCACGGGGTAAACCTCCCCCTTATCTGGGAGGTGAACGACGAATTCAACGTACAGCTCGTAGGTATCTTTGGGCAAAATCATTGGTTTCTCGTTCAATGAATTTCCCGGCCCGATTGTCTATTGCCAAATGGGTACGGTGGGTTAATACCGTACGTGGGCGGTGGTGACAGGGGCCTGGTTGAGCCCGGAGCCACCGTCCGTCGGTCTACTGGAGATCTCTTTGCTTCGGATCCGCCGCTTGGTTCTCTGGACATTCGTGATTGGCCGCCAGATGATGGAGTTCTTATGTCTTCTCCTTCAATGCTCAAACCGCCGTGGGATTCTACTTGTTCGGTGGTTTTGGAATCTTTGCCGTCTTCTGTTACTCTGCTTTCTGCTACGGATCCACCTTGCCCGCTTGGGTCTGGTGGTGCTCAGTTTGTGACAGGCAGCTTGCAATTCACTTCGGGAATCTTCTGTGCTTGTGTCCCGACCGCTGAACTCAGCTCTGCTGACCAGCTTCAAAGTGGCTGAGTTTCCTAGCGATTATCCTGGCAGCTTGATTAGCTTTAGCCCAGTAGTGGGATGACCGGGTCAAGACCCCGGCACCCAGCTAGCAGTGACCGGTTTCCACCGAAGTGAATGTTAGGTGTTTGTTTATTATCTCGTGGCTGTATTATCCTGTACCTGCTTTGCTAGGCAGTCACACCCACGGGTGGTGTGCTGGACTTCGGGTTTAGGCTTAGTTATTATGGGCTCTGACTAGCCCCTAGCCTGACCCTGCTTCCGTATCGTGTCCGTGACATCCTAGCACTGTACTGTACAGTAGTACAGTACAGTACAGTAGTACAGTCTTGTTTCACTGTCTGGGTTTCCGAGAGCATAAAGCCTCGGCCAGACACGGTTTATGTGATTATCAGTTTGATCTTCAGCGAGCTTAGCCGGACAGCGGATCTGTCTTTCTCGCAATATATCATATATCATATCGCTTGCTAGCGAAGCCCTAAGAGTGGTATTCTCTGACTCGTCAAGGCGACGAACGAGGACGCATCAAGTGTGAGTGCAGCAGTAGAGATATTGTATTTTGTGTGTGCAGGTTCGCGGATCGCGTATATCATACAGGCGCCGCAGTCGCACATATCAACATATCTCGCATAATATCGACCGCTGCGGAATAAACAGCGAAAACAGTGCGCGAGGAGACATCGTCGCAATCGCATTTGTTCGCGTACACACCGTCTGAGATAACAGCGCGAGAAGGTGTGCATACAGCATGCCGATCGCACATATGCGCAGTTATCATTCGCAATTGTACGAGATTCGACATATTGAGACGCGGATGAATAAATCATCATCAGAATATGATCCGAGTGATAGATGGCATTCGTATCATATGCCGAACATATACGACAGAGATATGCTCATAATTCGCAGCGCGCACATCAGTGATTCAACAGAGTCACAATAAATCGCCTTCTGCACCGAACGATTACCTTGCAATTTGATGACGAGATCAGTGTGCATGGTGTCATCAAAATACCGGTATTTCAAATAGTTGCAATAATCACTCGTCTGCGCGCATCATGATTATCCTTGACAGAATATGCACATACCTGCTGGAATTATCATGAACAGATGACGCATGATGACAGTATAATATGCAGCATGCTATACAAGTCTGTGATGCTTGCCGAGATAGTATTATCCATTCGCTGTCAGATTCACATACAAGCTTGCAATCATGAGTGTGTACTATATGTTGTGTGAGTAGCTATACACACACACACACACTCAGTATGACAGATAAGTGGATGCTCTGCAGCAATATCAGAATAGTGTGTACAACTATTTGGGCGTGCAGTGATTATACTACTTGCAGCACCACACACACACATACACACACCCACACACTTGCAGTATATACAATAATTCAGTATATACCAAGTGCATGCAGCAGATGTACATTATAATACATGTACATTATAATACTGAGCAACTATATCATTGTGACATGTGCATACATTTATGCATTCAGCTTGATCACGTTAGCAGCTGTTATGTATAAACCAGCTTGACCACGATAGCAGCTGGAATATATGGTGTCATATCACAATGCATCAGACATTGCACATAAGCATACCTGCTGTGCATGTAAACTATATTTGAACCCATATGGTGTAAGGTGCCTCTTCAGTGGTCTTAACACAATAATTAGATCAGTATATCCTGACGCAGGATTTGGGATGGATATACTGTTCTATTGTGGATCACTGAAAGGAATGCTCACCGGAACCATGTGTGAAATAGACCCAAGCAACTCATCACTGCAGATGAGATATGCAGGATTACAATCACTAACTAAGTTGATATACATCATGTTAGATACATGCTGTGAGTGGTATACAGATCATCCTATGTGATAGATCAACTTGGTATAGTGTAATAAATCAGTAATTACCTATATACAAGTGTGTGTAGTAGCACAAATCCCACACACACACATAGTGTACTCAATCAGAAAGTACCTTACATAAGTCACTGCATACACAAGTCACTGCAACTTATGTATTGTTGTAATACTGATATCATTAAGTATAAATGACATTACACTGATTCATAAGTGTAATAATCAAGTCACTGACACTACTATGTAAGTTGACAACACACTGGCTCGAAAGTGTAGTGGTCAAATATCATATCAACACATAATACATAGTACCATCCAGCTAACACATGTGCGAGCTGGATGTCAAGTGATGGCGATAGATATGGGACAGGATCAACCAACATGCTGTAGGGCTGGATGGAGATATCTCCAGACCCGAAGGCAGTATACAATGCTCAAATAACAGCTGGTCACTGTTGAGCATTGTCTATGCGTCCCATACACCATTGCTGGAGCAACAACAACTTCTACATTGCATTCTGACAATTGATACAGTATTGATCAGTTCAATTGCATGTAACTCTTTCAGATCAGTACTGTAATCACATTGACATCTGATAGAGGTTGTTATAGACAACCACACACACACAGTGTGTGACCACGCACACACAGTGTGTGTGACACTGCTTTGATTTATTTATCAAGCTTTGTCTGAATCTACTTGGAAACTAAAGATATCACTTGATACTCTTTCAGTGCACTGCCATATGCCCAAGTAGATGATAGGTTCTGACAAGTTATCACTTAAGTGACTGATTCACTTAAAGTTGATACACCTAATTATATCATTGGGAAGTGGACCATAACTTCCATGGGTTTCAATCAGCAAAACCCATATGTGTGTGTAACCACACATGTTGACCATCAGATATCTTCACTATTATGCCATGAAAATTATCATGTGCAAAAGTGAGATAAGTTGCATGAGTTCTGTAAGTTGCACATTACACACACACCGCTATACATATACTATAGTATATATATAAGTGGCCAGAATCAGTGAAAATGGGTAAAAACCCATTGCGGGAGATTTCAAAATTGAAATTCCGACTCCATTTTTTCACGGATTATCATTTTATACCTATTAAGGTATCTGAAAAACATTATGTGCACAGTCATATCTCATGTAACACCCTAAATATCAGGTGTGTAACACCTAGGGGTGTACATAATTGCTGTAACTAAATACGTGAAAAACTCACACGTATGATTTGAAAATGAAAATTTGGGTTTCATTTTTTTCGTTACTCCATTTTATTAGCTATTGAAAAATATGCTCAAAATAGTACAGCACTTGTAACACCCTATAACTATATTAAATCACGTGTACAGTTACAGTGGTGTAACATACCTCCTAAATACCACGTGATACACAGTGATATATTAAATGCAGTTTTGCTTCAATTTCTTTGAAAAATGTTCATACTGCTTTAATTTGACATAATTTAGTGTTACTGATACCAAGTAACACCCTAATGTCACTGTGGGTGATAAGGGTCACTGTAACACTATACACCCTGAGATGCCGCTATATAATAGCAAAACACTCTGTGTTTGGCATTTATGTCATGCTGAAATCAGCACAGTTATGACAATATTTCGGGCAACAACCCAAAAACTGTCGGGCAACAACCCAAAAACTGTAGGGCGACAACCCAAGGACTGTAGGGCAGCAACCCTAAAACTGTATAAGCTGCTTCCTATAAGGACTGCATGCTACATTATGAGGTATTAAGGCACTTGACAACTGCCTGTGTGTTCACACTTCCTTGAGGGGGGAAGAAGGTGGAACCATATATACATACATTACCTCATTATAACAATGTACAAAAATAATACATGTACAAAATGTAGATATATATATATACACACACACACACACACAGCCAGTTGAAGGTTTTTTGTTGGTGTTGTGTTTTGTCTTATAGATGGCAGAAGTAGCAGAAATACCAGCTATTAATGCAGATCCATCTACCTGGTTCTTTGACATCTTAGGCTCATACGATGCCTTCAGTCGGTTTAAGATACCCAAATGGCTTACTGGTTACGCTGATACCCAGACCAGATTCGATGAGATAGGGTATTTCGATCATATCAGTCGTATGAAACCCGACATGAGCAGATACAGAGACCCTGAGACAGAACCACAGGAGCCAGACGAAGAGTATACAGAGGATCGTGCTCCACCAGTATTCACAGACCCTGGTGATGGTCATTTACCTCATTTAGCACCAGCTCCATCCGCATTGGTTCCAAAGGTGAAAATGGCTCCACCTAAGGAATATAAGGCAGGACAGGATGCTGAGATTTGGTTGGATACAGTGGATAGATACTTCCAGTTTACCTATCCAGGTGTTCCAGACAAGGACATCGTTACAGTCTTCCTGACACTCATTCAGAACAATGACATACATTATTTTCAGGTCGAGGCCAAAAAGCCAGATGCCACGTATGAAGGTATCAGAAGGACATTCCTCAGTCAGTTTGGTAACCCACACAAAATATCAGTAGCCAAAAAGCATCTTATGGCACTGAATCAGGGAAACCAAAGCTTTGCAGATTATCTTCGCACGTTCACATCACTGGCTGCATTAGCATCAGTTGATCTGGATGATGTTTTGATAAAGGACAGATTCATCAGCAATATGGAATCAGATCTTCGCAAACAGTTTCACCTCAGATATCTAACAGAGGACGAACGGAATAATCTGTCGTGGGCACAAACCACACAGATCCTGCTCGATTTGAATTATGTTGTTCATTCGAAGCAGTCAGAGACCCTTCACTATAGGGGGCAAAAGGAACAGTCAGGAGGCCCAGTCAGAAAAGACAAGGACAGAGGCCGTGGCAAAAAGCCATATGACAGATCCAATCGGAATTGGAATCAGAATCAGAGTGGCAATCAAAATCAAAATGCCAATCAGAATTCCCAAAGAAACAAAGGGAAAGGAGGAAAAGGCAAAGGCAAAGGAAAAGGGAAAGGAGCAGCAACAAATCCTCCTCAGCCTTGCCAACGTTGTGGTCGTACCAATCACGTCACAAAGGATTGTTTCTCCACCAGGACACCATAAGGAAAAGCTATAAAAGGCAATCCTCCAGCTCAGAATCCATACAGAGGACAGCAACAACAGAGTAATCAGGGTGCTAAGAACGAGTCTGGCAAACTCGTGAAAACAATCAACACCCTGGTTAAGGAGCTAAAGAGTCAGCAGAGCATCAATGCAGCAGTTGCAGCTCCAGCTCCAGTTCCAGCTTCAGCTCCAGCTCCTCAGGGAAACTCTCAGGGTACTGCACAGGTACCAGTGTTGAGAGCACCCCGAGGATAAATCAGCCTGAAGATGCCACTGAAGCAAGTGGCCGGGTTGAGAGTATCTCAGAAGAAGTCCTTTCCAGTCTGACATTACAATTTCAGCAGATGGATACTCCCTCAGAGCACATCGCACAGATGCAGTCTCAGACAGCACAGCTGAAATCACAGAAGAAGCTGTTGTTGTACAAAGGGAAAGTATATGGACAGAGTACTCATAATTATATTGGTAGATCCAGGAGCTACATCGTCTTTTATCGACAGACAGTTCGCTTCTCAGCTTGGTATTGCACCAACAGATTCCTCATCATTCTCAGTGGGATTGGCTGGAGGAAGCCAACTACCCTGTACATCCTATCTTCCCAATGCTACATTCACGCTGGGTAAGTATACGGACACAGAAGATTTCTACATCATTGACATGAAACCCTTCACTGTCATCCTGGGTCAAGATTGGTTGGAGAGAAGAAATCCACACATTGACTTCCAGTCCAAAAATCTGACGATCACTAGGAAACACTCATCAGGTTCCAGTGTTCGTACAGTTCTGTCCAGAGTTGAACAGACTCCAGGCTCAGATGACCTTCCTGAAATGGAATTGGTCAGTGCCACCACTATGAGAAAGCACCTACGTCGTATACGATCAAGTGGTTCGGCTGAAGAAGCCGTAGCTTATCTCTTCTTTCTCTCAGAGGTCGATGGTGAACTGGTCTTGGCAGCAGCAGACTCAGACACCACTATGGAAGACCCAAAGGTCACAACAGCACGTGATCAAAGGAGGGAAGACTTTTCAGATATTTTCCAGGAGGATCTTCCAGCTGGCCATAGGCCAGAACGGTTTGAAGGTGGATATCATCGTATCAACATTGAACCTGGGCATAAGCCACCATCACAGCCAGTTCGTACCATTCCAGTGCCTATGATGGAGGAACTCAAACGACAGATCATCAAATATGTCGAGCTGGGTATCCTTCGTCCGTCATCATCACCATATGGATGTCCAATCATTTTCGCTCCTAAGCCAGGGGGGAAGTGGAGGATGTGCTGTGATTATCGAGCCCTTAATAACATCACAATTAAGGACACGTATCCATTGCCACCTCACGACACCCTTCTTGAGCAGCTTAAAGGTGCACGATGGTTTAGCAGATTTGACTTCAATCAGTTCTTCCATCAGATTCCTATACACCCAGATGACATTCACAAAACAGCGATACGTACCAGATACGGTTCATATGAGTGGACAGTTATGCCTTTCGGGGTGACTAATGCTCCTGCAACCGCTCTACGTGTTGGAAATCGAGCATTCTTTGACTTCATCGATCAGTTCTTGGTCATTTTCATGGATGACACCATAGTGTACAGTCCAGATTTTGACAGCCACGTGAAGCATGTTCGACAGTTCCTTCAGCGTTGCAGAGATCATCAGTTCTTCATCAGGCCTTCTAAGGTGGAGTTGTTCGTCAGATCCATAGATTTTATCGGACACCACATCTCTGAGGCAGGCCTATCCATCATCGAAGACAGAATCCGAGCAGTCATGGCTATTCAGCCTCCAGTGTCGTATGGTCCAACCGTTGGTAAACAGCCTCTACGCCGTATGGCTAAAGATGGCAAGTCATCTCTTCGGTCATTCTTGGGCATGGTCGGCCAGTTTAGGAGATTCATACCAAAGTTCTCCAAGATTGCCGAGCCGCTCAATCGTCTCCTTAAAGATAATACAGAGTTTGTCTGGGAATCTGAGCAGCAGCAGGCATTTGATAACCTCAAAAGTGCCATCTGCCATGCTCCAGTATTACAGTTTCCAGATCAGAAACTGCCATCTATTATGGAGGTCGATGGATCAGGCACACACGTTGGTCAAGTGGTATTACAGGATCAAGGAAAAGGTATGAAGCCATGTGGCTATCACAGCGTCACTCTTTCTGATACACAGAGACGTTGGCCTATTCCTGAGATCGAGCTATTTGCCATTGTGGAGGGCTTCCGATTCTTTCGCCACATCTTGCTGGGAGCTCCTGAGACTATTATACGCTCAGATCATCAGCCGCTGGTTTATTTCCAGTCCAAATCCACACTAAGCCCCAAACAGGCGAGGTGGTTGGATGAGCTCTCCGAGTACAACTTCCGAATGGAGCACATTTCTGGCGAGAAGAATAAGGTTGCAGATGCACTCACCCGTATTTCTACACTCTTTGAACTCACTGATTGTCTGAAACATATAGACATCACCGAGGTTCCAGTCATTGACATACCGTCTACAGATACCCATTCTACATTCATTGCTCTTATATCTTCATCATCAGCTCATCAGCTTCACGACATTATTATATCTCAGTATGATCGTGACACATTTGCACAGACTATATTATCTAAGCTGGCATCATTGATATCATCACAGCCAGTCAGCAATTTCGAGCTCATTCAGGGGTTGATCTATCGCAAGACCATATATGGCAGACAACTTTACATTCCACCTACTGCCAAGGTCCCTACAGATGACGGTGAGATCACACAGCTTCGCCACATTCTACTTCATGAGTGCCACTCAGCCACTATTTCTGGTCATGTAGGCAAAAATCGCATGCTTCATCTATTGCGTAGCCGATATTATTGGCCAGGAATGACGATGGCAGCCATTCAGTACATTCGGGAGTGCCCCGTGTGTCAACGCCAGAAAACGAGGAGACACAAACCTTATGGTCAGTCACATATACGATATTGTGTGCCTAAGACAAAATGGCTCGATGTATCTCTTGACTGGATTACTGACCTGCCTATCACTACGCTAATGGGCACGACAGTATATTTGTGGTAATGTGCCAATTCTCTCATCGCTGTCATCTCATTCCCTTCAGCATGACCTGGACTGCTCAGCGTACTGCTTCAATATATATGCAGCATATCTTCAAGCTCCATGGTCTTCCGAGGAACATCATCTCATATCGAGACCCCAGATTTACCTCTACATTCCGGCAAACACTGTGGAAATCTACTGGTACGAGATTGTCTATGACGTCTTCACACCATCCACAGTCGAATGCAAGCAATGAGAGGAGCCATGCCTTCATTGAGGACATCCTCAGGTATTTTTCAATTTGTTTGATGCATGATTCACCATCCTCTGGTTTATAAACTGATTAGATGGTATTTTTCTCCTCAGGTGTTGTTGCAACGATACTTCAGCCAATTCGTGGGAGGACAAGTTGCCTCTGGTGGAGTTTGCAATTAACAACACAGTTTCTGCAACTACTGGTTATTCACCATTTTATCTCGACTCGATGGCGCAGCCACTTTCGCCTCATGACCTGGCAATCACTATTCCGCCAGAAGCTCCTGTTCCAATACAGAATGCTATTCGAGATCATTTTGACCAGTACTCGGCTGTACATGCCAACGCGGTAGACAACATCTCCCGAGCAGCAGAAATTAGCCAAGCCAGATTAAATAAGACTCACATGCCCCGGCAATATGCAGTAGGGCAGAAAGGTCTTTTACGGACCGAGTTTATCCAATGGACTGGTTTGACAGAGACAGGCAGACACTTTAAGCAGCCATATATTGGGCCGTTTACCATATCCAAAGTGCTCAGCCATGGACGTGCTTACGAGTTAGATTTCGGGGATCTCGACGATATTCGTATCCATCCGGTACAGCCTGTATCCAGAATAGAGCTGTATAACGACTCGATCCAAGCACCTTTGCCTCTGCCACAGATGATCACCGAAGAAGGGCAACCACTGTTTGAGATATCACACATACTCTCAGATAAGATCACTAGAGGTGTCACGTACTATTTAGTGCGATATGCAGGCTACGGCCCTGAGCATGACACCTGGGTCAAAGCCACAGAGCTGACCAATGCGGCAGCAGACATTATAGCTGCCTATGAAGGCTAACATTATATTAAGCCTAATGCCCTTACTTCTTGTAATATATACTAATACATGTCGATCATCTATATACCTTGCTCTTAATGTTTTATCATTATGTTGCATAGAAGCAGGAAATTGATCCTTCCTTGCTAAAGGTGTAGTGAGCCTTGTACAAAATCATACCCTTGCACAGATACGCACACATGCGAGATATCATATCTGTGGATAAATAAAAACTGCTAAGCTACCTTTGCCAGACCGTGGTTTGTCATTCGGATCTTATGGCCAGTAATCCGTGCTACCGGATAATACTGAGGTGGACGGAGTTGTGATCCTGAGTTATGCTTGACACACATAACTAAAACGAATTTCACATTAGTACGTGTCGAATCCACTCTGAATCGACAGTTGCTCGTCAAAGCGCGCGTACCGGACCAAATATTGAGGAGTTGAGCAGATCGGGTGCAGGATTATAAATCCAATCTCGTTAAGCAGGGCCACTCCGTTTGCATTAGAACAAGCCCCCAAAATCGGGCTCCCCATGCCGCTTGTGAACCTCCATAGTAGCTTCAGGAGGGGAGGAAGGGTTGGGTGCACTATATATAACCGTGGAAACATGTACCCAAGGGTTTTCGTCGATCGGTCGTATATATAAGGCCGAGAATCGTTCGTTAAATCGTCGATCATCGTTCGCAAAGGCGTCGACGGCAAGCGCAAATATATCCGTAACGTAAACCTCGGATACCTTGAAACGTCACTCTGAAATACGATACGCAATTCATGGATACCTTGAAACGTCACTCTGAAATACTATACGCAATTCATGGGGGCTACATCCTAAGAACTGTAAGGCTAAATGCCTAAGGTGAGGGTTTAAAGTGGACTCAGTTCCCTCCAATATCCTAAAACACCTTGAGGGACGCCTCATCGGTGTAAGAAGACTGGTACCAGCAACAACAACAAAGACATCAAAGACATATACAAAGGTATGCCCGTTGTGAGGTCACAACTCTCTTAAGAGGGGAGATCTGTCAGGGTTATGATCGATGACATACATGTCATACCTGTCATACCTGTCATACCATGTCATACCATGTCATGTCATGTCATGTCATGTCGTGTCATGTCATATATTATAATGACAGACAGTCGTCAGTACGGTCGACTATGACATGTACAGTCATACCATCTGTCATTTACTCACCTTGAGTGACACCTGTCATCGAGAGGCCAGGTTGTGGCATCGAGATGGCAAAGCAAGATGAAGTCTTGAAGAACCGAATGGTTCGGAGAAAACTCATCTTCGCTTTAAGCATGAACTGAACAAGCATGCGAGTATCACATGGCTTATTCGTTCAGCCGATACTGATTGTTCAACCAATGCCTTGGGTTCACAACCCAATTGTGGTAGCATCTATGAGATGCCAGCGGGGCATTGCGTAAATGAGGTAGCATTGAGCTACAACATACACTTCTGGAGAAGCACTGCACTCATACCCACACATACGCTGCGTGAGCTATTAACGTTCAATAATAGCCTCGCCATATATCATATATCATTTCGCTTGCTAGCGAAGCCCTAAGAACAGGGCAAGTGCTGGGAGGCCGTGAAGGCGTGCTTCAATTAGAGGGAGCAGAGAGCGGCTTCAAGCGCTGCCTTCTAGGGAATGTTTCCCAGCAATGTTCACGTTGCGAATTCCTGGCGTATTGCTTTGGAGGATCTTGGCTTATCGCCTTGTTAGCTTGGCTTATCGCCAACTAAGATGAATGTTCATATTTGCTTTAGTCATAAAGTAATTTAAGCGTGTTGTTTCGCTTTTCAGTTGGCGTATTGCCACCGTCAAAAATGAGGGGAATACAAGTACCCGTGTAAGCGTTGACTTTGTCAGGCTTATCGCCGGGGCTCTTTGCTGGAGCTGAGATCCGCAACTTCAAAATTACTTAGGCGTGAAGCCACTCCGACGTGTTGTCGAAAATTGTTGCCGATCGCGGCTGAGGTGTACGTAGCATGTCTATTGCGTTTGGTTCATACCGATCGTTGGTTACAACGAATGCCGAGGCGAATGTTCAAAGCAGGATCATACGTTCGCGTGCTCAATGTCCGCTGAGTTCAAGTCAAGATGGGCTGCATATTTTGCACCGATGATTAGTGGTTGGTGTTTTCATGTTGGAGCTTGGCATGTTTTCAGGTCTTTCAATTAGATCTTTGTTGAGTCTCCGAGATCATAGTCTTGCTCTACAGATGTGATTACTGGGTAGCTAGGATAGTTAGGGGGGTACTGTAGTGTAGGAGTGTCACATAACTGGATGTTATGTGTCACAGTGCAGCGAGCGAAGCGAGAGGTGCTGTGTCACATAACTCAGGTTATGTGACAGTCCGGAGAGAAGGTGCCACTACGTGGTATAAGGTTTCGAACTCTGTTTGAGTTCTGCTCCGCAGTTTTAATTTGTTTCGAAGAAGGGTGTTTTCCCCGCCCACCTCCCTTGCTCAAGCTTTTGCTTTCTGTTGGCCTTTTGGGTAAGGTTTCCGCATCATCATTTCCATGCGGTTGCTGGGAGTTTAGCGTTTCTGCTCTTGTTCATTTCCAGGTTTTTGGCTTGTTTTCTTCATGAGCTTTGTGCACACTGCAGGCTATCTGATGGTTCGTGCGGTGTGTAGTTTCACCCTTCCGAGATCCTAGTCTTGCTCTACAGTATAGCTGGCATATTACCGGGTAAAGGATTTTGGGCCTTGGTAATACCGGGTAAAATACCGGTATTACTTTACCCGGTATTACCAGGGTAATACCGGGATGGGATTTTTGGCAATATTGGAGAAATGCATCTTTAACTCACCTCTACTTCATCATATTGCATCGAATCAAGCACATATTACACAGTGTGACCTCCGCCATCCTCTCCCTAAACTTGCCATCGTCTCTCATGCACAAATTTCGGTGGTATCGGTCTATAACGAGGTCAGACGCGGCACAGCATGATAACCATCTGCTCAGCATCGAGGTAAATAGGGGCAATATCACTATAAGCAAGACACGATGTGCAACATGAGAAACACGTAGAACTTATTAAATAATACTGACACTCTGTTAGAACGAAAGAGGTACACTTATTAAGGAATACGGTCACTCTGCTGGACGACAGTGGTACACTTCTTAAATAATATTGACACACTACTGGAAAGCGGTCATCACATAAGTGTCAAGCCTGGCATATTACTCAGATCTCAGAGGAGCTATTGGAGATAACTTAGCTCTAAGCTAGACTCTTCCGCAAGAATAGCCACTCTCCTGCTTGTGGAATATATGTCTCGTCGTTGAGCATAGTATAATACGCTGACAAGTGAAGCTTGGAGCCCCGCAAACCATCATCCCACAAAATATTATAGTTGTGCAGCGTGCGGTTGTGCATATATTTCTCAACCTTTCCGACCTCCCACGCATTCCAAACACGGTTGCGCCTGTCCTTCATTGCCCATACCATCATCACATACAGGTTATCAACTTCTCGCGGCAGTGCAGCCGGCTTGTCAACAGCAGTAAAACCATGCGGCATCACAAATAGTTCGTCAATGGGTCCGTCTTCGCCAGCGCCTTCCGCATCCTCCGCGTCATCCTCTTCCTCTGAATCACTCTCTGTCTCAGCTTCACCCGCAGGTAAAACTGCCTCCTCACCATCCGCAGAATCAAAAGAGCTTAAAAGAGTTGACAGCTCGTCTTCCTCCATCACTTCCTCCAGGAGCTGTGCCACAGCTCCTTTTTTCTTTTGCTTACTCATATCCTTTGGCAGAGTGAGGGACAAGTTGGAGTAAACATAAACTGCTTTCACAGTTCGCGACTCCCCTAAGCTGGCTCGCAACTTGCTGTGGACCAAACCGCAATTCTTGTTACTGCGCTCTACCCCGATAGCATGCATCACGGCCTGTAACATATCGACGGATGCCACAGCCAGGAGCTCCTGCTCTGCACTGTCAACATCAAGGCCCTGCCAAAAAATAACGCCAGTACCGATGCTACGCAGAGATCGGAGAACGTGCACGAGCACCAGTAACTTGTTATCTTTGTCCTCGTCTTCAACTTCCTTGAGAACATCTCCCAACTGCACCCACAACGAAGGACACAATAATACCCACATACATCACACACTGCTTATACGTTACTGCTTCGTTATCGACGGATACTGCTAAAAACGACTGCTTATCCTGCTTACACCTATTGCTTATAGAAAAAACAAACCTGCAGCTTGACGAGCATGTTGACGTTCTTCAGCTTCTGCTTATACCCGCCGTCCTGTGCAATAAAGCGGTTGTACTCTGCAACGATGCGTGCATACTTCGAGTCCGATTTCCCACCGCAATAGTTTTTGAAAGCAGCCAGAACGTTGTTCTCGTTAAATGAGCGCTCAAGTCTTTTGAATTGCTCGTCACCCAAAACTGTCTTGACAGCGGCACGAACGTATGGGTCTAACATAAAGGTCGCACAATGCAAATTGTGACGCAGACCGACTTTTTCGGAGGTCCCTAACCAACGTTCACGCCCAATGCGCTTCAGGCAGTCCAAGGTATCTACGTCCAAAATATCTTTCGACTGTGAAGGAGGATTGACCAGATGCCAGTAGAGCATGCAGTAAACAGGCAATATGTACGATGGTGGAATACTATCGCCCTCAAGAAAGTGTAGTGCACTGCTTATGGGTCGCAACAAGTCGTGAACGCCTTCCCCGCGAGTTTTAATATCCCCCTTCAACAGGCTCTCGAATTTGAGAAAGTCAGCACCACAAGATGTGCCATCTTTCTTCTTCCTGCTCATCGCTTTCGCTTTAACAAGTCTGTACTCCGGCATTTTCGGGACATCGATAAGCACTGGCCAGTTGTACAAGCAAATATTAACCATGAGGTAGCAATAAGCGAACCGTGTGAGAGGAAATACACGGAATGAGCGCGTCTTATTACCAAACACCTGTGCTGCCTTTTGCATAACAGCTTCGGTCAACAAGCCGCATTTTACACATCTGACGAGGTTACGAGGTAAAATTTTCGGAATTTCGTCGTTTTTTTCTACAAACCCGTCAAAACGACCCCTTCATATTGTGCTGATTTCTCCAGTTTCACAAGGGAAATTGTGCTTTGTATTCATGCTTTTTTTGTGGAAGGGTAGATGTGATAATTCATAATATAGAGCATAATTTTGTGCTCGGATTCTTGCGTTTTAATACAAGCCATATAATCAATTTTTTAAGTCACAACGCATACAAATTGCGGGTTATTTCTACTTTAGGCTTCAACCAAGATTGTTGGTACAGGTATTCAAGGAAAATAGCCGGCTTACAACAAAATTACAATGGACCAACTCAGTTTGGCAATTTCAGTACCTCAATACTAACGCAGCAAAGCTGCCCCTTCTCGACTCGCACGGAACATTCCTAAGGCAATTCTTACACCTCAATACTAACGCAGCGGAGCTGCCCCTTCTCGACTCATGCAAGACTTTCCCCTCGAGTAACACAATCACATCATTATGCCGCGGCTCCTTGCTTGTGGCCACCACGTGCTGCGGCAAAAGCTGAGTTCTACAGCTCTCCATCCTTTGGGACCTTCCCGCTTACACTTTGCCATTTGTTGCTGAGCTTCTCATTCCCGGAAGGTCAACGCGCCGGACTTCCTTAGCAACTCCGCGGTCAACTCCACATCCGGGTGCACTTGGATGTCCGTCGGCTTAGGTGCTATTTGCACGTACCGGGGCATTACACGGGTGCAGCAAGCATGTGTCACGCAGAACTGAAACTTGGCATCGTGCCAGTTGCCATTCACCTCCCGCCTCCCTTGCACCGCCACCCTAGGCGCGTCGGCATCCAGCACCGGTTGCTTCACACTCCTGCCTTCGTTTTTTGCACGTGCTTTCTGTGTGGCACAGCCTTGCTGCACGTTCAGTGCCGCAGCACAAGATGCCTGCCGACCTGAACCCGGTACCAGCATCCACTGGCCTTGTTGCAATCCCCTGCCACCAGCACCCACCTCAGGTGTGGGGGTAATCTTGACGTTAGCAAGCTCTTCCAGAATGTACTGCACTTCATTGTTCGTGAAGCCTGCCTGAATGTAAAAGGCATGTCCCGGAGAGAATCCGGCTTCCTTCAGCACGAAACAGATGTGCACGCACCAATGTACCGCCGAACTGCGGGCGTTCCTGCCCATTAAGTTAGTCCAAGCCTTGCAGCTGCAAGAGATGCGTTGACTTCGTACTTGGGAGGCCCCCCTCTCCCCAAAGTGGATGTCACGTGCGGCCTCCAGGTACCCAAAAACCACTTGGTGCCCAGCACCCCCCTGTGCCGCAACCGTGAAGCTTCGATCAAGGATGCCATTCACCACGTTGAACCTGGTAAGGCGTGGGGTGGGTGCCCCCACTTGCAGCACCTTCAGCTTGGTCTCCCCCAAAAACAGGTCGGCCAACACTTTGGCCTGGCCTTTCGTTGTTTTCAGCATGTACCGTACTTCCCCAAGAGTGCCAACAGACATGCGTGCCCCCAGTCGGTCCGTCGAGTGAATGTGGGCCTCCATCAAGTACTCCGTCACAAGCTCCTTGTTCATCTGGGAAGAAACTATCCAGGACCGATCGGCAGCATTGTTGTTGCGGTCAGCATCCACCGACCATTCCCACTCACCGCTCTCTGGAATCTTACGAGCCATCCGAATGCATGGCTCCGCGTCGGTCAAGTCCACGGTCAGACGCCTCTTCTTTGGAAACCTGCGCTGTGTGTCCGGTCGGTGGTTGCGCGTCTCCGAGGTGTCCGCTGGTTTGTCCAAGTAAGTCTCTCGGAACTCTTCCAAAACATCATAGCTGAAGTGGCGTCCCCTACGAGCAGCTTCGAACTGTTCCCGGCGCTCTTGGTACAGTGCACCTGTACGCCCGTGTTCCCTTGACTCGTGACCTCCTTGTAGCATGTACTGCAGCTTGTGACTCTGTTGGATGAAGCTGACACAAGTCACCGAAAAGAACTCCGACATTGAGACAATCTCCCCGAAAATCTTCTTGTCACGTCCAATCAAAGGCTCGGCCAGGTTTGCGCCCTTGTTCTTGAAGAAGTGCATGCATCGTTGTGCTTCACGTTCGTAGAAGGCCATGAACTGGGTCAAGTTGTCCTCCACGTCCTTCCGGGACTGTTGCTCGATGAACAAGACCAACGCTTTACGACTATCCATCACCTGCTCAACACCAAGACACGTCAGGGTTGGCGAGCTAAAAGCAGGTTGATGAAGGTTTTACAGGGCGGGACCAATACCTTTCGTGGGGCTAGCGCGTGCAGCCAGGCGTAGACCAGGCGAATGAACTGGTCTTCCTGGAAGTCGTCGGTTAGCCACTTGCAGTGCACACCCACTGCCTTCGCCACATGAAGCTCACAGTCCTTCTCGATCTCCTCGCCCTCCTCGTTCGTGATGGTTACCGCACGCCGTTCCTTCACCGGTAGGTGCTTGTTGAAATGTAGCCGTGCGCCGGCCCACCCTCCCCCTCCGCTGTCCCGAACTATACAGAACGGGCGAAACTTCGGGGTACCGCCGTTGAACTCTTTCGAGCAGGCGTCCTTGGGCAAGAGTGTTCCCTCGATGTCTTCCTTTGCCCGCACCGCAATCACATGGTCACAACCTTCCCACATCTTCTGTTCGTCCTCCCCCCGTTCTCCACCCGGTAAAGGAAAAGTAGCCAGCTTCAGTATACCAATACCGTGGATCACCGTGCACATCTGTTGAGAAAAACAATATCCTCAGCCAAAAGTGTTCGTCTTTGAATGGGTCGCGTGCAGTAGTAACTCACAAAAACAAATATACCTGCTCAATGCAAGAAGTTGCCACACAGCTGTGGCCGGCATCGGAATATGCAGGTGCCCTGTTGAATGGAGGTTTTCCAATGCGTCTGTCCATCAACAACATGATCTCCGCAGGAGACCACGGAATGTCCAAAGGAGACATGAAGAACTTCAGGGGGTGACGGTCGAAATGAAAGACCCGGAGCCCTTTCTTCTTTAAAGCCCGATCCAGTTCACCCCACTCGACGTCCGCGTCCTTCTGCATCGTGCGGTTGCCAGACTTCGCCTTAGCCGTGTTAACTTCAGCTCTGACCGCCCGGACGTCTTGAACCTCCTTTGCAACTCGGAACACGTCCTCCAAGCTTCCTTCGTCGGTAGAAAGCATCTTCGTGAAGGCTTCCATCGTTGCTGCAGCTTTTAGCCTCTCTGCACTAGCGTTACCAAATGATGGCACCGCTTTCGCAATCGCTTCCTGCGTGTCGGGTGAAAGAATCGCCTTTCCTTTTTTCTGCACAGGAGAACAAGCGTGTACACCCTTGTGCTCGAAAAAAAGAAGACACCCTCCACCAGCTTCCAGCTCCACGCGTGCAGCCGTGCAACGAGCTGAACAAGGAATATATTCTGTTGGGACTTGGCACTTGGGGCAAACCGGACCAAGAACCTGTACAAGCCCGAAGAAAGGGTTAGGTAAAAAAATGCCAAATAGTACCTTTGAGACAAAGGTTTTAGGGAACGAAAGAGAGTATTCACCTTGTGTCCAAGAAAGTCTTCCTGTGTGCTTGACGTTGGTCGCTTCACAAGGCGCTTCACGAAGTGTTTGCCACCAACTTTGAAAAACACGCAGTCCTCCACTTTACAGACATATTCACCAAGGCAGTGCATTGAGCGAGCTGAAACGTTCTGCTTGCCGTAAACGTCACTTAGCGACTTCCAAGTAGTGTTACCACATGCGGACCAGGTGCGGTTTGTGACGAAGAAATCAAGTTGTAGTAAAGGGGTACCTTTCCTTGTGCCAGTGAGCTCTCCAGTGAAATGGGTTGCGAAGACTTTTGAACCGTCGACGTCAATAGGCACTTTACTGGTAAGTGTGACGCCCTCCGGCCACGTTATTTCCCCTGAAGCGTTGTTGTTGCTGGCAGCATCAGACTTTTGATGTTGCGGAGAGAAGCTGGCTCTGGAGCTCTCACCGGTAATTAACAAGTCTTCTGAGTCAGAGTCGGAGTCTGAGTCAGAGTCAACCAAAGCAGGAATTTCTTCCTCGGGGTCCGAACACTCGATGAATATTTGGTAAAGATGCTCAGGGACGACTGGTAACAACTCAACACTTTGAAATATTTCGTCAGTGTTCATGTTCATCAGGGTGTAACTCTGATCATCTTTGACCTTAAAAACTTTACGCAGCACCTCCCCAACAACGTAAGGGTCGCCTTTTGCAAAAACAAGAGGGACTTCACTGACAGTTTCTTCCCCGTCGTCGTTGTACACGACGTTAAAAAATTGCGACGACATTTATTTTGTTACATATTTTTCCTTGCGTAACGAATAAACAAAATAATTCAAAAGCGGCGCAGAAACTTCAAGGGTGTGAACTTTTCACAAGACAAGAACTGAACTGTCACAGGGCAGTTGACCTGTGACAAGGCAAGAGTACTGTTACACTCTACGCGTCTGTCAAATTTTATCAATGTCTGTCACACCGCGGTAAAACGCGCACGCGAAAAAAAAAAATCACGGACAGCTGTCGCGCGTAAGGCCAGCAAGTGTCACAAGTCAACAAACCCAAAAAAGGCGGCACCTTGAAGAAATACTGTAAGTTTAAGAACCTTTTTTGCGGGGCACCACTTAACTTTGAGCCGTTTGATTCTAACTTTTCAAAACTATTCAAAGAAGATGGGACCTAAGTCTAAAAAACCGGCAACTCCTAGGGGTCCAGCGCCCGAACGCAGCAAGGTTAGGCACAACTACCAAGAGATCTTCGAGACTCACTTGGTAGAATTAAAAAAAGAAGCGAAGCTCTCCGACTGCTGGTTCGGAGACAACCCTCGCGGAGACGAAAACGACGGGGAGGCCGTCAAGGAGTCCTACGCGCAGCATGGGAAACTGCGTGACGAGCCGCCCATGCTGTGGGCAAAGCTTCCCGCTGAGAGGCCGGAGCACTACGCTCACATCCCTAAAAGGTAAAGTCCTAAACTCTTCTTCTTGGAAAAAGAGTTGTTCCCGCCTGTTTTGACATTAATGTCAAAAGTCAGAAGAAACAGCAAGATCACTGGAAAAAGAGTTGATCCCGCCTGTTTTAACATTAATGTCAAAAGTCAGCCGATGCAGCAATATTTCCTGAAAAAACAGTTGATCTCGCCTGTTCTGACATTAATGTCAAAAGTCAGCCGATGCAGCAATATTTCCTGGAAAAACAGTTGATCTCGCCTGTTCTAACATTAATGTCAAAAGTCAGCCGATGCAGCAATATTTCCTGGAAAAACAGTTGATCCGCCTGACATTAATGTCAGAAGTCTGAACTTGCATGGAGTTTTATTTACTGATTGTGTGCTCCTAAAGTTTTCTTTGTTGTCTTTTAATTTGTTGCAGAGATTTGTTTAGAGGCGTGCGCGCCTTTCAAAGAAGACGTGCAATGAACCGAGAAGCTGAAAGAATTAGGATCAGCAGAGAAATTACTAGACGTAGGCGTAGCATTTTAGACAGGGGGTTTTAAGACTTTTAACATGTATTTTTATTGAAAATTATGTTTGCCTTTCAGCTTTAAATATGTTTGCATCGACGGCCATGGCCGTCACGCTTTTTACGAACACGCTTTCAACAATGGATGCCAGCTCCGTCGTAAAGAAGTCAACGCGGGGGAAAAGATGTTTCAGACACACGATGCTACCATTTTGGACGAGCTTCTTACTCTGGATGAGATTACAACGTTGGCCGTTGCTAAGATCTCTGTGAATGATTCCGGGTCAAAGGCGAGGACTTTTTTCCAGGACTACTCAATGTTCAAGTAAGATATTTTAAGTCTTCTGTTAGCTTTTTATTTTTCAACTCTTGGTACTCAGTTTTATTTTTGATGCAGGTGGAACATCCTGGCCTTTCAAAAGTCCACCAAAAAGAAGGTCAAGTCCACCGACCTTCTGGCTCAGTACCAGAGCCCGGAGTTTGATCAACGATTCTTCACTCGGCTTTTGAAGATTCAGGAGTACCTGCATGACAAGCCGAAGATCGAGGAAATCATCCGCCTCTGCTGCAACGCTCTTGGTAAAGGGTGTTGCCTTAATTTTGACTCGTTGTACTCTAACAAGGAGTTGGAGAGGCTCACCCCGGCCCAGCAACTTCTTGTTTTCGAGGAGTGCAAAAACTGTGGAGAGGCGGTGTGAGGAAGATCACGGACAGCAAGAAACTGAAGGCGGTGGAGGGCTCACCAAAGCCTTCTCGGGTCATCACGTCTCCTAGATCCTTTACGGATTGCTGTACTGCATTCTGGATGAGGACCAGTACGGTGGCACACATCCATGCCATGGGTGGAAAGGTCATGGACACGGAGAAGGCGACCCAATGGATCGATAGCTTGCACGCAGGCAAACTGGACAGTGTTCTGTTGGGAGAGGTACGTATAGCTGTTTGAGGATTAGTTCACCATTCTTTTGTCAACCATTAAAAATATTCTTTTAATTTCAGGCGGACAACCTGAAGCCACCTTCGGCTGCAAACACGGGCCGGCTTGGTGGGAAGGAGGACCTTTTCATCAAGAAGGCGGTGAAGAGGTACATTGACCACTGCCGTTGGAAGGAGGTCAGTGTGGAGACGAACACCCTTTCGGAAGGCGAGGAGGAGCAGGGCGAGTCTGAGGCTGCCCCGGAGAGTGGATCTGACATGGAGATGGAACTCGATGACTTCAGTCTCTCAGACGAAGAGGAAGAGGACCGAGAGGCCCGACTGAAAAGGAATGAAGATCGTAAGAAGCTTGAGGAGTTTGAGGCTCGCGCGGAGGCACTCAGCAGGCAGGAGAAAAGGAACCAAGAGTTCAAGGATGAACGGTGAGTGTTGTTGGGTTTTATATTTAAAAGGTAACCCCAGCACCCACCTCACTTATACACGGTTAAGTGTTTGCAGAAACAAGATGGATGAGATCGCAGCTCAACTCGAGGAAAAGGAAGCCCATGACAAGGAGGTGGCAGAGAGATTGCAAAGGAAGCTGGAGGAGAAGGCCGCAGAGGTACGTGCGGAGAAAGAGCGGAAGCAGGAGGCAGTAGTGGAGGAGAAGGAAACGGAAGAGGAAGTTGCTCCCGAGCCACTAGACCTCACCAGCGTGACATTGAACAAGGTGTTGCCCCTGGGTGGTGCATTGCGTAATGGCACGGAGCCATTCTTTGATGAGTCGGAAGAACTCATGAGTTTCATCGCCGAGCGATGGTCGTCTTTGGAGTACGAGAAGGATTACATCGTGCATGTTGTAGTCCGCGCTTCAAATGAAATTGCGAAAGCGGCCAGAGGACAGGCAGCTAAGAAGAAGAAGACAGACGACCCGAAGGTGATGTTCCGACTGCGCAAACACAAGCTGGCGGGAGCGGTGCAAGACCCCATCGTACTGACATCCCGTGCTATAATTGGAGCAGGTAAGAACTTCACCCCTTGCAGCTATAGTGGTCAGGGTTTCGGTGAAGTGCGTTCGCGGACTTACAAAGGTTTCCACACACAGGCATTCCCTTACTTACGTTGGTTTTAGGAACGTACGAGGAGATTGGCAAGGACTTGCATGCCACCTTGATGGAGGGAGTTGGGATCGCGGCGGTCATCACGGACGTGCCGTGGGGTGACGAGAAGGACACCGGGTACAACACGGCTGTTGATTGGGGTGCGGCCCTGCGTGCAATAAGCACGATCTACGACTTCAACGCGGCATTGCCGGAGGAAAGTAAAAAGCATGACTTGGGGAAGGCTGATGGTGAAGCCATTGTGTTTGCAATGGGGGACATCACGGCAATCAACAACATCAACCACGAGGCCACGAAGAACCGTCTGAAGGTACCTTAGTCATTTTCCTGATTGAATGAATATGAACTTAACCCCGGATCACATTTGGACGTTGTTGTTTGAACAGGTGTACAAGAACATGCCGGGCTTTGTGTTGTTGGATGGAGTACGGCAGACGGAGGTCCGAGGGAACACACCGGTTGCTTCGGGGCACCTGTACACGACACTGGCACGCTCGCTGAACAAGCCAAAGCTAGACTACAGGAAGGCGGTGGTGGCCCGCGCACCAGATCTTGTGGAACTTGCTGGAGTGAAAACTCTAACCAATTTCTTTTGTGGAAATGTTCTGGGCCCTTTGTCGGTGACTGAGTACCAAGCCTTGGAGAAGACCATTGAGGACAACGTCAAGGCCCATGGAGCCGCGGAGAACTGGTCAACCAAGAAGACTTCTGATGCGGTGAAAACCATTTGTGACGAAGCCATGGAGGAGTTCCAGGAATATGCCCTTCCCTTCCAGGCCTTGCATTCTACCGGCACATTCAAGCATAACTGTCACGTTGCTGGTTGTGCCGCGTTGAAAGGACCCTGCCACGAGCTTGGGAAGACCCTGGTGGTGGGACAGAAGAGTGTGGAATTGGGGGAGTTCTTGGTGGAAAGGTACACCTCTTCTGGTGGGCAGGTGGTGATGGACCCATTCATGGGGTCCGGCAGCGCGGGGGTAGCGGCCCTACGCAAGGGACGCTGCTTCCTTGGATACGAGCAGAAACAGACGAACTTTTTGTCAGCCGTTTTCCACCTGAGCAGCGCCCTGCAAAAGATGGTGGAGGGTGACGAGGAGTATGTCCTCCACAAGTACGAGGCGCCTTAGGACCTTCTTGCTATTTTGGCCACGTGTAAGCGGGAAGGTCCCAAAGGATGAAGAGCTGTAAGATTCAGTTTTTGCCGCGGCACGACTTAGCCAACAGCCGATGCAGAATAGAAGCCTAACGGGAAGGTCTTACGCGAGTCGAGAAGGGGCAGCTCCGCTGCGTTAGTATTGAGGTGTGAGAATAGCCTGAGGAAAGTTTTGTGCGAGTCGAGAAGGGGCAGCTCCGCTGCGTTAGTATTGAGGTGCAAAAAGTGCCAAACTTGGTTTGTAGTTTGTAATTATGTTGTAAGCTGGCCCACAGAAAAGTCATAATGTTGTAATTATGTTGTAAGCTGTCACATAGAAAAGTCATAACGTACTCAAACGGAATAAAATATCAAGGGAGTCTCATAAAATACTTTTTTCAAGAAACGTATACAATAAAATTCTCCAATTTTTAGGGCCGTTTTAACCAGTTGTATTCATGGGTCCTTCACAGTGGTGGCATTATTAAACCACGTATAATTTTGAAAATCTCGGGTCCTCGTAACCTCGTAACCTCGTCAGTTTTGAAAGTTGAACAAGCCGTGACGTCTCATGAATGAGGAAATGAAATGAAAGTCGGTTACAGTGTCTGCGATAACTTCAATCTTAGCAATATCCTCAATCAGAAGATCCAGAACGTGCACGCAACACCCGATAAAGAACAACGCAGTGAATATTTTCTGAAGAATACTAAACATCGCCTTCATATTCCCTGTATTGTCAGCCACAACAGCTATGAATTTGTCCGCTCGATCCTCTAGTTCAGCTTGCACAAGCTCAGCGTGAAACGCCGCTGTGTGCTCACGAGACTTACAGAAAATAGTTTTCACATATGTGCTTATAGTCTGCTTCATACGGGTGAAATTGACAGTACCACGCCCTCGTACATTAGTATGGCCATCGAGTCCGAGTGTCTCCTTCCCAGGAACGCGATTGAGCAAAGCCTCAGTAGTATCGAGGGTTTCCTCGTAAACGTCGTCTAAGCACGTGCTGCTTAGAACCCGACGCGAAGGCAAAAACTTCGTGTAGGCAGGACGAACAGCTGAGATAAAACGCTTGAAGAAAGGGTTCTCAACACAGTTGAAGGGAATGCGACATATGAAAAAGAAGCATGCGAGATAGAAATTCAAAACGGCTGCCTCTCCTTCGCTAAGAACATCCACTGAGCGTGCATCTAAGATGGACTGTCGCGCGTTCTCCTTAAACACTGACGGATCTTCTTCCTCAAGACACTCGTTTTCAATCGCCTTCAAGGCATCACTGTTCGAGTCCTCGCAAGACTTGCGATTCAAATCGTATTGTTTCTTGAAAACTACTGCACACTCCGCTTTTGACACTGTGGCTAGTTTGAGTTTGACATCCTCAGGAACATTCTGATTCTTAAACACTTTCACCAAAAGCTTCCCTGGGTTGATCCTATTGTAGGCGATATTTGTGCAGAACGCTGGATCATATTTCGAGGTTAGTATCGTGCGGACGTTGTCTTTTACAGTCGGCTTTCCGTGAGCAGGAGGAACAAACTCAGCAACGTCGTCAAAAAGACTGACTACATACGACAGGTCTTTACCCCAAGTTTGCCCACGATACTTCGTGCTAAGGGCATCAAAAACAGCTTTTGGGACCTTAGTACCCTTCCAATCTACTTCTGGTTGAGTGCATGGAGATGACTCGTCCCCTTGGGGTGAGGAGGCCGAAGCCATGATGATGTCTGCCTGTCGTGTGCCTCGGTCTTGTGGGTGTCTTGCGTTGGGGAATGTTGCGCTAATAGTCTATGATGGCGGCTGAGGGTTACCGTCGATCTGACATTTTTCATGGTAAAATCGGGTAAAATCGATGGTAAGACGGGGGTAATACCCGGTAATACTCATACCCGGTATTACCAAAGGTAATAAAAAAAGGTAAAATGCGGTAATACCACCCTGCACTGGGGTAATGAATTTTGGGGTAAAGTAATACCGGGTAAAATACTGGTATTACCTTTACCGGGTATTACCTTTGGTAAGATTTGTGCCAGCTATACTCTACAGATGTGATTACTGGGTAGCTAGGGTAGTTAGGGGGGTACTGTAGTGTAGGAGTGTCACATAACTCAAAAAATAAAATGACGATAACGCCCACAAACAAACAAACAAACTCGTGAGGCGTTGCAAGATGCCATTGCCCCTGCCCTACGAATACAAACTCAAACACACCCCCATGGATGTATATTACCACCCACGACCCCATCCCGCCATTCCCGCTCATCCCTAACCCAACCGCCCCACGCCACCCTCCCACTCAGCGCTCAGCCTTAAATCCCACACCCCCCTGTGGCCAACCCCTCAGGCCACCCCACCTCCACAGCGGAAGTTCGATGCCAACCGACCCATGGCGTTAATACAAACTCAAACACACCCCCATGGATGTATATTACCACCCACGACCCCATCCCGCCATTCCCGCTCATCCCTATCGATCTCTCGACCATCCGGGTCATCCGGTGTCTCCGGGCCCCGACCCACCAGGTACTCCTCTCTCTGGCGAGCGTCGCTTGCTGGTGCCATGCCATGAAGGCTGACTCAGCTCGACGTCGACTACCCCTGACGAACAGACTCCGCAACTCCTCCTGCGACAACTTATATCCTCGCCGATGCAGGGGGTTCCCGTGCCAATCTGGCCTGAGCCGGATGCTGGCCTTGTACTCTCTCGACTGGACTGAGCTCTGTGCAAATGACATCGTCAAATTCCTTTTTCAGATCCCTGAGTTGCTGCCACTCACGGAGACACCTCTCGAGCATCCGGGTCATCCGGTGTCTCCGGGCTCCGACCCACCAGGTGCTCCTCTCTCTGGCGAGCGTCGCTTGCTGGTGCCACGCCATGAAGGCTGACTCAGCTCGACGTCGACTACCCCTGACGAACAGACTCTGCAACTGGGCGACTCGCTGGGTGACAACTCTCCACGTCTGGAATGCTAGGCTCCGGAGCTCGCGCTGATGCGCCGACCAGTCCGCCCTAGCTTTCCATGCGACCCATGCAAGTCGCGCGGTTGCACGCTGACGAGCCACCAGGGCGACTCTGGCGCGTCGTTGCGCTACGTTCTGTGCGCAGGTGCTCCAATGGCCGAAGGCCAATGCAAGCGCGGACCGACGTCGCTCCCCTTGGGGCGGCTCAACTCCTCTCTGGTTCCTGCTGACCCTGTTGTACCTTGTGGGAGCTGGGTCCGGCGGCTGAGTCGTGACAAGCACGCTGCCGAACTCCTCTTCCACAGGAGTCCTACTGTCAATGGCCCGGAAGATCTCCAAGCGCCCTGGGGCACTGGTGAAATTCCCCTTCTCATATCCCGCGAAGGGAGAGACATCGGAGGGCGTCACTGGGTCTGGCACTGATTTCGCAGATCCGGCCTCAGGAGTACCTGAAACCACCAAACGCAATCCCACCGACGCGAAACACCAACCCACGCAACGACATTCCAGATTTCAAGAAAGTACGAGGGTAAGGGGCGTAACCGGTTGACCCGAGGTCCAACTGGTTTGAAGTGATTAGTGCAAATTAATTAACTGGTTGGGGTTAGTTAGTTAATAACAAAAAAATTGATTAGCTAGCTACAATTGGTTAATTACTTTTATTGCACTAGTTAACTGGTGGTTTAACTGGTTACAGCCAATATTGAGTATGGGGATACAGCGGCATTAAATGTTGCTCATTCGAGGTCAAACTCGACCCATTCGGATATACCTATTATTTGTGCCAGATGGCATCATTACTCTCTGGCAACCTGAGATACTTACTTACTTGTGAGGTGCTTTTAGGTGAGAGTGAGAGGACAAGCTGAGGGGGGGCTGAGGGGTCAACCGGTATGTGGTGTAGACACCAAATGCATGCACAAACGTATTTCAGAAGAGAATAACACATACATATTATTACTTTTCTAATGTCGTTTTCTAACACACACGACCCGGGGTTTTCTGGGCGATCCTCTGCGTCGTTCCGTCTCCTGTAGTGACTGGTAACGAAAGTGCAGAGCATGTGCCAGGGCAGGCTGCTGTGGTGTCAAGCGGAGCCTTCACCCTTCTAAGTGCTGAGGAGAGGCCTATACTAGCTTGCTCAGTGATTTCTATGTTCTGACTCTAACACCCTATGGGTGCCATAGTGCACTTGCACATTCTACTTATGCCTCCGCCACATCAGTCGCCTCGGTCGCGCCCTTGGCCTCCACCTCTGGAATAGATGACTGCCAAGGATTGTAGTTGACCGCGCACATCAAGGTTTTTTGAATGGTCTCAGACTTCATGGTATGGGCGTCCTTGCCATGCATCTTCCCAGCACCAGAGAAAAGCCGCTCCACACCAGCCGATGATGCAGGCCGGCCGTGGAATTGGCGCCACATCATGCAAACGCGTGGGTACTTGTTCTCGTTCTCGAACCACCATTCAAGGATGGCAGTGTCCACCGGCGCCTGCTTCAGTTCCAGATACTTTTCAAGCTGCTTCACACTTTCAGTGTGAGGATTATCCTCATCATCGGCTTCCGTCTCCAAAAGGGTCGGCATGTCATCGTCGTCACTCGCATCGCCCTCGGAGTCACTGCCGCACAGTAGGGAATGCTTGCGCTTGCTACTCACGGCGGCTGGGGGAGCTGCTCGGGCTTTGGGAGTGGTGAGGGGAACGGCGTAGTGTGCCAAGTACTCCTCTCGCACCGACTGCAAGACCTTGGCCTTGTCGTAGTTCTCCGAACCCTTGAACTTGAAGCGGTTGAAGCGAGGGTCCAGCACTGTACTGATCGCCAACTTCGCTGAACCAGAGTGTATTGCTTCTTTTTTTCTTTACGGCCCGCAACCGGCCAATCCACTGGCCCGCTTTCGGCCAATACGGCCTATCTCGAAAATTGCCCGCCGCAGGCGCGAAATCTTATTTTTAAGTATGGTGGAAATGCAAAAATCGCATAATTTTGCATAAATTTTGCTATTTTCATATTAAACGTCACGGCCCGCACCCATACATCCCATCGGCCCGCATTCGGCCCGGAGTGGTGAGCTACGGCCCCGGGCCGGCCCGCCACGGTAAGCAATATACTCTGCGCTGAACCTCTCGATCTTGCGCGTAGCACGCGCAACAGCTGCATCGGTAGCTCCCATCCGCATCTCGCGCGGACTGCAACTTCTTAGCCAACGTCGAAGCCGCCTCTTCATTCTTCTCAAGTGGCTCCTTGTCGAACCTGCTTATGTAGTCCTCAGCACCTGCAACCATGACTCACACCACGCAACAACCACACAACAACATTCCTCATAATAAACTCGAGTACAGTAATCACCCACCTGTAAGAAAACAGAGAAATCCAGGTCAGTCAGCTTTTCTCATCGAGTTGGGTACCCCCCCTCCCCCCGCCAGCGTCAGCGTCATAAGAGAACGCTATGGATAGTGGACCGCGATCTCGTGAGCCAGCCAGCGAATTCCATAACCATCCACGTGGACACCTTCCCTAGCCAGCCCGTTCTCTTAAGGTGTTCATTTTCCGAGAAAATTGACCCTGAGAGCCGTGCGCAGCTTAAAGAATTAAAGCAAGATTTTGATGACGATATTATATCTGAAACAGACTATCAGGAACTTAAACCTTTAAGACAAGTTTTGTGCAAAAAATCATGAAAACCCATCAAATATACCATATTTGTCAATTTCCCGGCAAAGTTTTCTTAGTTTAAGAAATGCCTCTCCAGCTAGGCAGCCAGCGGTCATTTTCCTTATTTCAGGCCATCTCATAAGTCGGAAAATCCAGTCAGCTTTTCTCATCGAGTTGGGTACCCCCCCCCGAAACGCTGGCTATTTCCTTAACGTCGAGTTTCCTTAAATGTGAGTGATTACTGTAATCTTACACTTTTACAACTCAAAAATAGGCGAGATCTTGCACAAGCGAGGTACATCTTTCGAGTGAGCTTAGGGGTTTCGTTGAGTTATGACAACTGAGATATCAACGCACCTGCAAGGTGCTCAATCGGCTCCCACGTATCGTCTTTGGCTTGATAGCCTTTCCATCTCACCAACCACTCGCGTCGGCCTCTTGTCCACCGCATGGCGAGGATGTCCTCATTGAGGTACTCTTCCGATCCGCTGGCGCTATCCGCCAAATGCTTCCGAGTGCGACGTATCCCCCCCCTTCTTACCGTCCACGACAACCGATACATTGCCGCCCTCGCCTCGAGGACCGCTTTTTGAAGCAGCTGTCGGAAGTTTCTTCTTTGTTCGCCCCATAATATCCAACGCAGTCTAGCGCGATATACCTATATCGAACGGAAAGTTCTGCAGAATTTGTGTACTGTAACTGTGCTGTACTGTAATTGTGCTGTAAGGTGGACGTTCGAGGCCTCGACCATATCCATTCGAGGCCTCGACTGGCGACTGTTGAAGACTGCAACTGGCTTCGTGAAAACGCTCGACACTCGACACGCGTCTCGCGCGATCGGGTTGAGGTATTCATGTCAAGGCATGTCACTCGACTGTCACTGTGACGAAAGTCAGAAATCTCGATTTTTCGATTTTCCGACCGATCGCGATGGGCGACATGGGTGATTAACCGGTAATTAATACATTTTGAGGGGGGTCAGCTCGTTACTGCCACTAAGTAGTTAATTCGATTAATAAAATTAATTAACTAGCTACAACCGGCTAGTGCGAATTAATTAACTAGCTAGGGTCAGTTAGTTAATAAAAATGGAATTGATTAACTAGCTAGTAACAATAACTGGTAGTAACCGGGTCTAACTAGTTAACTGGCCTAACTGGTTACTGCGGTTATACGAGGGGGCAAGCTACACGCGCAAGACAAGGACACATCTAATCAGAATTATGCAGGAAACAGCGGAAGCGACGCGGCAAAACGGACTAATTACCATTTTGTGGGAGGAGTCCTCTCCAGCTTCTTCACTTCTTACACTTTCGGAATTACACTATACCAACGACCGCACGAAGTATGGTTTCGATACTACGGCGGTCTACTATTCGGAATATGCTTTCAATATTCATATGTATGCTTTCAATGCAATATACCGGTTTTGGCTGTTACGTTTTCGTACACAAATTATGTTATTTTTACTCAATTCGGATATCTTCCCCGAGGCTGGCTACACTTAGAGTTCTTATACATTCATGAACTCCATTCATAACTCAACTGTACTATGTACTCCGTACAACAGTCTAGGCACCTCACATCAACATCATTCAGATCGGTCCTACTGTACTCCGTACTGAGTACTTTTATAGTTGTAGTTGCTTTTTTGTACTTAGCCGTTTTCTTAGCCCCTTTTACTTGCGTCTCGGGCTCTTGTGCTCGCCTCCTAGCACATTCACAGAACAGGGTTGAACGTGCTGTGAGCGTCAAAACGAAAATGAACCGCGACAGCAACGGTTCCTATATCTTATTGGCACATCGAATCTACTCACTACTGTGAGTAGATTCGATTTTCGAAATTATCGAATCTACGAGTTGGAAATATCGGATTTCGAACGGAGATCGTCAAGATCATATCGAGCGATCTATTCTGCTATTGGTTAAGATTCGATTGCACCAAAACCAACGCGAACAAAACCTGAGGTGGCACATTTTAATCGTGAACAGATGTCAGATCTCTAATGCTGGTCGACAACTCGAAATAATGCGACACCGCGCCGCGCGGCACAGCAAGATCGTGACGGGAACCGATTCTGGACGAAACGAGACTGCCATTTGCATTTTAATCGAGTGACATCCATTACCATAACATGACAGCCGCTCAGCTGAATGGTGAATGTCATGTATCATGTCATTTTTAGACACCAAGTGCCATTCTCATCATGTCTTCTACCTCTAGCAATCTCCCTGCAATTTACATTTTGTTCCTTATGTTAAGTTGTCAAGGTCCTTATCGATACGTCTGCCCGAATAACTTGGGCAATTCGGTCAGAATCGAGTCGGACGTGTGCCCCAGCTTTCCCAAATGCTTTATGAACAGGTGACGGTGTTCAAGAGCACGAATCGACTTGAATTTCCAAAATCAGCTAGAAGGCATGTGAGCGTTATTATCATGGCCGCCTCTGAGGGCCTGACCGCTCTCACTGCCCCTCGCCAACCGCCCGACACTTGACACCCCCATTCGACTCGGTGTAGGTGCTCGCTGAGCTGCACGACGTGTGTGCTGGTCTCGACTTGGTACAGGCTGTTGAATCGCGCCATCTCTCCGATCCGCTCAGCCATGAAGCCCTCTTCAGAACCACACTACCTTATCCCACCCCGATATGTGCGATATAGAGCCGCCAAGGCGCGTCATTTGTGGTGCATGCATCTTCCCCAGGGGGCCATGGGGAAGGCTCTTTTATCGATACGTTATCAAGTCAAGTCCTTATGTTATCAACTTTCATATGAAAAACGGCCACAACTTTCCCAAAAATCATTTTTTCGACCTGGAAATTTTCGATACATTTTTTTCTCACCTAGACCCATCGATTCCATCTATCGCACGCACCATACGCCACGCTTTGAATTTTCGTATATTTCCGTTAAGGGACATAATATAAATAAATAAATAAGATGACCTTTTCAGGTCGTGCGGCTTTTTTATAGAGGGAGCCTAGCCCTCTTAAGGGACATATAGCACGAGACCTTCTAGTAAGGAATGTGCACATACTTATTTGATGGTTCCATGATACTATTCAAGATTTTCATTTTTCACGTGCAATGAACAATTTCTAGATGAATCATGTCAGTTTTTTTGTATGTCAATGTTAAGATAATATTGATGATAACTGTATGTACCTTAATAAAGAAAGGCCAAATATCATGCTGTAGCCTCTGCCTCGTGTTGTACTCTGATACAGTTTCCTGTAGTATCACATTGAGTTTGCAGTAAGCAAGCTTGAATTTTCAAACTAAATATCTTGCGGTCGTCCATATTTGCCTATGGTATTCTGAAACATCCTGTACAGTCTCCTGTATTGCCTACGATCAATATCGATTATGATGTATCATTCCATAATCCTCGTCAAAAGGATAATATAGGAGAATACAGTGAAATCATGTTGGAAGAATTTCTCAGTCTACCAATCAAAGGACTCAATTTTTAACGATATGCCAAGTTCAACCTCCATTTCCTTCAATATTTTCACCACTGGCGCTGCACCACCACAATACATGAAGCCCCAGTCTTTTAAGTAGACCTGTTCGTCCTCTTCTTTAGTCGACTTGATCGTCCTCTTCTTTAACAGATCAACAACTCTGGCGCCCTGTGACACCACGTTTGTAGCTTTCTGAAAATTTTCTAACCCCTGTCCAATTGGCTTTTCTACGTCTTGAGTGACACCCTTTAAGATCTGAATTGCAGCTTCAAATTCAACGATATTCAGTGTACCACTGTTATCTGCATCAAGTTGTGAAAAAATGGCTGATAGGAATTCTGTGTCAAAGTTCATCTTCACTCCACTAGCTTCCTCGAGGCTAAGGATGAGGTGCACAAACCCATACAAGTTCATGCCACCAGGCCGTCGATCCAGACTTTTTCTTCGATATTGAGCTTCACTGTTAGTAGAATCGCATTGCATGTCCGCTCCCTCTTCAATTTGGGAGAAGTCCAAAGCCAGTTGATAGAATTCAGACATTCCATATGTTCGGGTGGCACGCTGGAGAAGCACTTGCAAGTGTTCAGCAACGCTGCGATTGAAGGTTTTGCTCCGCATTTTTGATGCGCGTTGAAGAATTTCCACAGGCAAAAGCGAATCGTTCTCAATGGCAGCCACTATATCCAGCATATCTTGTCGGAGCGAAGGGCGGCCCTCAATAAGCAACAGGAAAGGATTTCTTAAGAACGCATCCTCAGGCATGAGGAGTGGGGTCTTGCCAGTGTAGAAGATAATGGACCATGCATCGTCGTCAAAGGAGACGGTTCGTACAAAGTATTCAATAAGGTCAGAGTCGCGGGTCATCCATATAACATTCACTTTGTGGGTGGTAGAGAGCTGTGATATTGTGCCTAGTGTGGGGGTCACACCAATCCCACTTGCGACAGCTATAAGATTCGGGTGGCAGGTGGCGCCACTGAAGGGCGAAGGGAAGGGACCATAAATCCAGCCAGAATGCGTTCCAGGTCTCGCTAGAGCCGCGTGTAACGCCCTTGTCCAGTCGCCCACAACTGCAATGCAAATGCTCGAGTGCTCCTCTCTGGTGGGATGCTTATACAAGCTGAATGCATGCCACTCGGAAAGGGCGATCCATGGTAAGCATATATAGACATAGCCCCCACCGCGGTTCACGAAACCAGGAGGATGTTCAAACGCAATCTCCACCGCTGTTGCGCCAATGCGGGTCATCTTTAAGGTTGGGCAGAAATAAATGGCCATGAAATATCCGTAAATGAAATCTAGAACATAGCAGCCAACGGCGCAGCCCATGATGTACCCAATATGCATCTTCGGTGCGTGAAAGCAAATCGAGATGCCCCAAGCAACACTAAGGTAGTGCATCGCCTTGCGGTAGCCGTACGGGATGTCTCGACGAGATTTGTGGAACATCATCGGCCAAGCGATGAGTGATGTAAGGAATAAGGATACCAACCCACTACGGCCAGTCACGTGGCTCCACACAAAGCTGATATCTCCGCCAACACCCCATCGCAGCAGGTGCCAGAAAGAGTGCCAAACAACCTCAACGCTGACTACAGTGCCTGCGAGGGTGTGGATCGTATGCAAGTCTTCTACTGGAAGCCATTCACGGAGATGCGTGCGATAGAGTGCGCCGCGCAGGTTGTGGCACTTAGTGAGGAACAGAAGGATGTACAGTGGATAGTCGAAATAGGCGCTGCACCTGGACAACATGAGAAAAACCACCTCGTGCCATTCTGTTGCACACACAGTCTTCCGCGGGCAAATGCAAAAATAGCCCTCCGTAGCCTTTCCCGTACAATTGGAGCCGTTGGGACCAGAATTAGCTCCGTTACGGGTGGAAAAGGTGGTGAACACAGCCCACAATAGAGTGCACGTACATAGCAGAAAGATTGGCAGTATATTATCCTTCGCCTTTAGGGAACTTGGTTTGGGCACGGCATCTGGACTGGCGAGCCCACGACCACCGGAACAACCGGAGACTTTTTCATGAATAATTTCGGATGGAGCTCTTTTCTGATTGGAGTGAACGTCCTGTGCCGTAACTTGGATACTGCTAGGAATGCTCGCCTTTTCTTTCTCCGCTTCCTCAGCCTGCATTAAATATAACATTTAGAACTACAGTATTCCGTGTATACTTTCAAACGAAATTATTCATACGAACGAGTGCGTTCTGTTGCGCACATAGCAAAGAACAACAGGGCCTCGCAGAAACAGGAATACCCTGCACCCTAGTGCGATTCGTTGGCGAGGCACTACGCAAGCTGCTGGTGCCCAGTGCTCATTTGTAGTGCAGAAACAAGTGGTTAATCGATGGCCGTTGGTTATTTTCAGAGTCGACTGCTGCTAGAAATTTCAAACTTTAAACTCTTACTGGAACCGAACCAGTGGTGGCAGGCTGAGGCTCGTTAGTTTTTCTAGCGGGTACAAGCATAGCAGAATATTAAAACACCTAAAAATATGGGCCGAAACGTGGAGCGGTTTGGGTTCCAGTGAAATATACCTGACCCTGCAGTATCGAGCCTGGCAAATAATCTACTGTGAGCTCGCTATGCAGCTCTGTGACCTCACAGATATCCGAGTTGACAGTCGCATCAGACTCTGACATGTTAGAAACTGGTTTCAAATCACCTTCGACTCTTGACGAAGAGGCCTTGGGATGTGCTGGGAAGACTTCCATGCTGTAGTGCTTGTATACAACAGCTGTTTACAACCTTTCCAAGTGAATGCAAGAGGGACTGGCTAGTATTATCAGCCTATATGCAGACTGAGTCGCCACAGTCACTGCGCCTTCGACTCTAGCCGAATCACCTTTCGAACTTGACGAAGAGGCCTTGCGTTGGGATGTGCTGGGAAGACTTCCTTGCTGTAGTGCTTGTATACAGCAGCTGTCTACAACCTTTCCAAGTGGTTGCAAGAGGGACCCTTATTACCACAATTCCGTGGGCGATACCTTGTGGCGATATATCCCAAACCCAGTTAACCCAAGTTGAATTTTGAGTAAATTTGGAAGCCCGAACGCCCCATATATCGGTCGATGCTCTGATTCGCCTTATCTGGAGCGAAAACGGTCGAAACAGTGTTATAAATAGCCGTGAAAACCCCCGCAATAATAATAATAATAATAATAATAATAAAATAAAATAATAAAATAAAATAATAAATAAATAAATCGTATAACGTAGAGGAACGTATATCGTAGGTAAAAATTACAGAGATTGAGAAATGAGGTGTATAACTTTATATACATATGTTTTTAAAATAAGTGAGACCAGAAGATTGTGAAATTGTAGCACAGGA
The DNA here is from genome assembly GCA_001247695.2 of Cymbomonas tetramitiformis. Lineage (NCBI taxonomy): Eukaryota > Viridiplantae > Chlorophyta > Pyramimonadophyceae > Pyramimonadales > Pyramimonadaceae > Cymbomonas > Cymbomonas tetramitiformis. Next base: position 5,513 of record LGRX02002646.1, on the reverse strand, counting down.
TGATAGGAATCTGTATAATTATACATATGTGGGGAGTTGGTGTAAATTACATACACAGGCATGGGAAAATTTTGTAGAAGGCATGACTACGAAAAGGCATTCACTGCAATCGATACATAGATTATTAATATACTTATTATTGCATCATTGTAATTATATACTTATTTTTGACGTGTGCATAGCATAACTGTAATCTATAACTCAGTACTATCCTAATCTGACTCTTCAAGGTCGCTCACAGTGACGTTTGGGCGAGTTGTATGCCGTGCAACATGTGCAATCGCATCGTGGATATCATGAGCATCTTCAATGTCACCTGCACGTTCACGCCTGACGACCTCTGCATGCTCTTTGAGATCTTCAAAGCTCATATGATCAAATTCGGAACCGAAACGGTGTGTGTGTGCAGATGTCTGCTGTGAGGGAAATCTGTCGAATGCAGGATCAGTATAAACGAGCCCACGGTGTTGCACATGGACAAAATCGAAAAATATATAATCTATGTCCTGCATAGAAATCTCGCGATGGGACATTGCTGCAAACATATATGCTTCGAAACGATGATAATTGAGATGTCGGCCCGATCCTGGTTGGAACCACGTGGATGATGCCACATACTCGCCAGAAGTAAGCATGAGGTGTAATAATTTCCGGACAGAAATCTGTAGGGGTTGAAGGTTAACGTACCAAAAACGGTACATGTTGGTATCAACGTTATTGCGTGTCAACTTGATCTTTGCTTGCGAAAAATCTACCGATATGGAATTATATTGCCTGCGTGCTTCTGCTAGCATTTCTGGAGTTATATCTGACGTGTGCACCATTCGGAAGTGTGGCTTCCCGAAATCCTTCTGAATATATCCTAACATATACTGCTCAGTCTGTCCATGCGCAAATTGTTTGACAGTCACCTTCGCGCCATCCGTCGATGTGATATTCAAGACGGCTTTTATTACATCGCGTATCTGTTTCTCCCCATCCTTATCGGGTTTAGCACGCACTTTGATCCAGCTCTGCGCATGTAAAAGATTTTTACGTGTGCCACGTTCTAAAGCAGCGGCACCCCGCGACCTCCATCGCATGCCTGGCACACATCGATAATGCCAGTTTTATACTGCGTAAGCCAGGATGATGGGATATCTCGGTTCGCTGTTCCTACGAAAATGGAGTAATTATTTATATCAAATGATGCATCGCCAAGGACGCGTTCGGGTTCTCGTGGTTCGCGTTGTATACGCGGACGTCCCCTGCCACGCCCGCGAGCAGAAGGAACACCGCGCCCAGAATTTATTGAAGCCGATGCGGTATGCATGACATTGAAAGCATTTCGATTTGCAGTAGTATTTATGTTATCCGCATTCGCTCGGGTGTTTATGTCCATATGCATACAATCATCGTCCTCATCGTTTTCATCCGGATCGAAGCCATGTGCAGATGGCAATCGCGGTCGCATGATATCATCATCATCATCATCATCATCATTATTTGTCTGAACATCATCATCGTCGACGTCGCGACCGTGCGTCGCATATGCTTCATCGTCGACATAAGGATTTGCCATTTATATTTTCACTGCTCGTGGGTTGCAGATCCTGATGCGGGGATATATAATGACACGAGTCCGGATGCTACTTCACGTGATACATTCAGGGAATCTTCTGTAAATCCACACTGTCGCAGATAAGCGTACTGCTTGGTGGTAATTTTATCGCCAGCGTCTTCTTCGAAATCTAGCTCCTCGTTTTGACTAATGTGAGGTTTCGCAAGTGCAGTGAGTATACAACGCAATTTTGGTTCGGAAAACCCTTTCAAAGTCTCAAAGTTGTTTTCACGTGCTTCGTCGAAATGCAGAATAGCGCGTATGATCGTCTTTCTACGCTTTCGCTTTTCGTAATTCGTTACAATAATAAAAAAATAAAATAAAATAAAATAATAAATAAAATAAATCGTATAACGTAGGAGGAACGTATATCGTAGGTAAAAATTACAGAGATTGAGAAATGAGGTGTATAACTTTATATACATATGTTTTTAAAATAAGTGAGACCAGAAGATTGTGAAGTTGTAGCACAGGATGATAGGAATCTGTATAATTATACATATGTGGGGAGTTGGTGTAAATTACATACACAGGCATGGGAAAATTTTGTAGAAGGCATGACTACGAAAAGGCATTCACTGCAATCGATACATAGATTATTAATATACTTATTATTGCATCATTGTAATTATATACTTATTTTTGACGTGTGCATAGCATAACTGTAATCTATAACTCAGTACTATCCTAATCTGACTCTTCAAGGTCGCTCACAGTGACGTTTGGGCGAGTTGTATGCCGTGCAACATGTGCAATCGCATCGTGGATATCATGAGCATCTTCAATGTCACCTGCACGTTCACGCCTGACGACCTCTGCATGCTCTTTGAGATCTTCAAAGCTCATATGATCAAATTCGGAACCGAAACGGTGTGTGTGTGCAGATGTCTGCTGTGAGGGAAATCTGTCGAATGCAGGATCAGTATAAACGAGCCCACGGTGTTGCACATGGACAAAATCGAAAAATATATAATCTATGTCCTGCATAGAAATCTCGCGATGGGACATTGCTGCAAACATATATGCTTCGAAACGATGATAATTGAGATGTCGGCCCGATCCTGGTTGGAACCACGTGGATGATGCCACATACTCGCCAGAAGTAAGCATGAGGTGTAATAATTTCCGGACAGAAATCTGTAGGGGTTGAAGGTTAACGTACCAAAAACGGTACATGTTGGTATCAACGTTATTGCGTGTCAACTTGATCTTTGCTTGCGAAAAATCTACCGATATGGAATTATATTGCCTGCGTGCTTCTGCTAGCATTTCTGGAGTTATATCTGACGTGTGCACCATTCGGAAGTGTGGCTTCCCGAAATCCTTCTGAATATATCCTAACATATACTGCTCAGTCTGTCCATGCGCAAATTGTTTGACAGTCACCTTCGCGCCATCCGTCGATGTGATATTCAAGACGGCTTTTATTACATCGCGTATCTGTTTCTCCCCATCCTTATCGGGTTTAGCACGCACTTTGATCCAGCTCTGCGCATGTAAAAGATTTTTACGTGTGCCACGTTCTAAAGCAGCGGCACCCCGACCTCCATCGCATGCCTGGCACACATCGATAATGCCAGTTTTATACTGCGTAAGCCAGGATGATGGGATATCTCGGTTCGCTGTTCCTACGAAAATGGAGTAATTATTTATATCAAATGATGCATCGCCAAGGACGCGTTCGGGTTCTCGTGGTTCGCGTTGTATACGCGGACGTCCCCTGCCACGCCCGCGAGCAGAAGGAACACCGCGCCCAGAATTTATTGAAGCCGATGCGGTATGCATGACATTGAAAGCATTTCGATTTGCAGTAGTATTTATGTTATCCGCATTCGCTCGGGTGTTTATGTCCATATGCATACAATCATCGTCCTCATCGTTTTCATCCGGATCGAAGCCATGTGCAGATGGCAATCGCGGTCGCATGATATCATCATCATCATCATCATCATCATTATTTGTCTGAACATCATCATCGTCGACGTCGCGACCGTGCGTCGCATATGCTTCATCGTCGACATAAGGATTTGCCATTTATATTTTCACTGCTCGTGGGTTGCAGATCCTGATGCGGGGATATATAATGACACGAGTCCGGATGCTACTTCACGTGATACATTCAGGGAATCTTCTGTAAATCCACACTGTCGCAGATAAGCGTACTGCTTGGTGGTAATTTTATCGCCAGCGTCTTCTTCGAAATCTAGCTCCTCGTTTTGACTAATGTGAGGTTTCGCAAGTGCAGTGAGTATACAACGCAATTTTGGTTCGGAAAACCCTTTCAAAGTCTCAAAGTTGTTTTCACGTGCTTCGTCGAAATGCAGAATAGCGCGTATGATCGTCTTTCTACGCTTTCGCTTTTCGTAATTCGTTACAATATCGTCCACTGATCGTTTATTACCACGGGTATCAGCAGAAGCCTCTGCACCAGGGGTTTCCATGCGAGACTGTTATTGTGAGAATGCACCTCGTTTGCAACGGGTTTCCATAGTATTGTTCTGCTTTTGCGCGCTTGCTGATGCTCGTGCATCTGATTGGACATCATGTATGATCTCTCCGCGCGTTATCAATATAAGCTGTGTCATTATATACAGAATATAGTCAGCCACGTCGGCTGATTATGAAAAACAACGCAACGCCCGATAATTATGTAGCTCGTGCATCTGATTGGACATCATGTATGATCTCTCCATTATCAATATAAGTTGTGTCATTATATACAGAATATAGTCAGCCACGTCGGCTGATTATGAAAAACAACGCAACGCCCGATAATTATGTAGCTCGTGCATCTGATTGGACATCATGTGATCTCTCCGTTATCAATATAAGAAGTGTGTCATTATATCACAAGGAATATAGTCAGGCCGTCGGCTTATTATGAAAACGCCCGATAATTGCTAACCAGAATATAGTCGCCTACATACATGTACTTTTGTGCACCGCGTCGGTGCGTATTAAATATTTTTATTTTTCGTATAAAACCCAACGGCTGGCTATATCGAGCAATAGCAAACGCCGATTTTATGAGAAGTTCATGGTTTAAACCACGAAATCTCGATCATAGCGAAACTCGACCATGGTCGAGATTTCTCAACTACGTTTCGCTATAGATCCCCGGAATATTCTGCCTACGTGGGGGGGGGATATCCGCGTCCCGTCAACGTTCAGATCGTGGTCGAGTTTCGCTATGAAAAATCGAACTTTTCGTGGTTGAGTTCGATTTTTCATAGCGAAATTCGACCACGATCTCAACCACGGTCTCAACCACGGTATGTCATCACGATGTCAGCAGATGTCGAATTCAGTCCCAAATTAATTTTTCAATTCTACATCTGCTGCATGTGGATGACGATGGCTGCCGAACTCGACATTTCATAGCGAAACTCAACCACGAAATCTCGACCAAGCCCCCCCCCGTGGTCGAGATTTTCATAGCGAAACTCAACCGAGGTCCAAAAGTGTCTCACGTTACCAGACACGTCGGCTCACACGCTGTCGCAGACGTGTACAAAATATTCCTTCGCTAACCAAGTTTCGCTATGAAAAATCGAACTCAACCACAAAACTCGACCGTGGTCGAGATTTTCATAGCGAAACTCAACCGAGGTCTCAACCACGAAATTTCGGGTCTCACGATCAAAAATCCGAACCGAAGCGTCCGATCGAAAATTCTTTCCATCGTGTCCGCGAAACGCAGTGATGACACCTTGGTTTAAACCACGGTTTCCATTTCGTGGTTTAAACCAAACAGAAAATCACAGTTCAAAATAATACCCTGAATCCGAAATATGATCAAACACCGGAGCCGAACTCTCTGGGAGTTCGTAACCTTATACTGCCTGACCGGGACCCTCGGTCCGGTGTGTCACAAAACCTGAGTTATGTGACACAGCACCTATCGCTCCGCTCT